>CANXYI010275836.1:0-13369 GCA_948208565.1 Hura crepitans | reverse complement strand
ACTTTATAACATCACCATTTCCACACCTAACCTACCATAACCATGTTTACACATGCCATGCTCAATATCACACACATTTCAGCCATTATGCACCCATACTTACACATGCATTTCATCCCAATCAAACATACGAACATTAGTATTTTCATTCCAATAACATCATTATAACCTCATTTTATCAAACACCATGCATACACCCAAAATTATGCAATTCTATAAAAGGTATACACACATATGTATGGCATACACATAAGGCATATTAAATTTAACCTATTCCATATACCTAAGGTGTGAGAGCACCCTTTTCTCCACCACTTTTGGGTTTGAACCTTGATTTTCCTCACTTTGATCCTTAAACCCTAACATACACAAATTTCACCTTAGAAAAATTCTCAAAAATAATCTAGAGCTCCAAAATTAAAATCTAAAGCTATAATTTTTCTTAGAATACCTTAATCTACTGACATCAAAAATAAAAATTGGGTTTGGACCACTTACACACTAAATTGTCACTATTCACTCAAGTGACAAATCTCCCAAATTGAGCCTCTTTTCTCAATTTTATTTGAAGAAATAGAATCTAGAGACTATGAAAGTTTATTTTCATATAAATTTTGTGGGGTTTGGAGGAGTGGGGAGAGAGAAAATTGAAAAAATGGAAGGAGGAAAAAGAGATATGGTGTCGGCCAAGTGGGGTTTCTAAGGTTGAAGATGAGCTTTGGCACATGTGAGGATGTACACATATGTAACCCCTTAAATGTGGATGGTGGTTGCATAGGATCGCGACACGTGGCGATCAAATGGCTAGGATTCATTTTATGCCATTTTTGGCTTCAGAAATTTCTAGAAAATTCTCTAGACTTCCAAAAGTTCTCATTTCAATTTTAAAAATCCTTGATTAGTGTAAATAATGCCTACATAAAATTTCAAATCAAAATTTAATAGTTGACTTTTTGACACTATTCATCTATCATAATAAAATAATCAGAAAAAATATCTATTGACCTCAAAAAATTATAATTGCTTCTCCATCATACTCATTGAAATTTTTTAGGTTCAAGGTATGGTATTTTCGAGTTCGTCCGAACACCTGTCGGGACTGTTTTGGCACAAACTCATTTTATCTCCTCATACACTAGTTCTTGACCCGAAATGATTTATTGGTTTTGCTAAATTTTTTAATTCATTCGTTTTCCCTACTTTTAGGCTCGTCAAAGTTTTATGACCAATATGCCAGTCATCGAACTCATAACAATGCCCCGCACCGCAGGGAACATCACTTGGGCCCAAAAGGTACTATTCATAAGACCTTAACTTATAGGCTTTACATATACATTAGTTACATAGCTTATACTAAAGGAAATATTATCCTATGGATAACAGAGTATCGTGGTGTGTAAATGGCTCTCATTATGGACCTTACCAGCTACTGCACCAGTATAAAACCTGAAGGTCACATATAAGGTAGGCTTGTACAACCCCCATGAACCCATAGGTTCATCACCAACGTAAGTCCGAAGACTGAGCATAACATAGACTCATAGGCAACCATGAATCATAAGTCTTAGATCGAGCATAGCATGAGTCAATGCACAAAATGTTGTGTAGTGGCCTTGTTGAACCATCCGATGACTACACCCACATAAAAATATGTGTAGTGATTCTATTAGACCCTTCGGTGACTACAACCGCATAGTTGCTGGAAGGCTCAAACATAGTATCCACAGGTACCCTTGTAACTGCTATCACTCCTAGTTAACCGATCAACCTATCCCTACAAGGTTGTTACTTGTATGGGTTATAACTAATGTATTTTAGTGTAACAATTTTAATTTAGCTTAAAAATAGTTATTAATTACTATGGTTTAGCCAATAAATAACTAAACCGAATAACATTGTTTTATTTCTTCTCTCTAGTGTGATCATGCCTTTTAAGTCAAGCAATTATAGCACATCTAAGTTATAATTTCATATTAAGTAAATTCTTTGAGTAAGTGTTATACCCATTCATTTCAACACATCGGCATGTTATAACATTTTGTCTTGTTATGACATACCCATCATGCGTTCATAACAATTCATTTTTATTTTAACATAAACTTTCAAATCCATTTTCCATTATAGCATAAGCTTGATTAACCGAATTATGCTGATATTGTATCATAATATGTATCATAATGTCACATCATTATGTGCCAGTTCATAAACATATTATTGTAACATTACATAACCATTGACCATATCTTCATACATGTATATTTATGCATTATCTCACATTAGGTATCATATTCCCATTTCCCATATTCAATATCATACTTAGGTTCATGCATTATTCATGACATATATAATAATCAAAATTTCACTCTTGAATTTATATATATACACCATTGAGACATTCATTTATATCATGGTTAATCATATTACTTGAATCATTAATATAATTTACTTCATAATATCATGCATAACATGAAATACACAAATGCTCACATAACCACAATTAACTTACATATCATTAGCATAAAACAATAGGGTCTTGTTTTCCTCTTTGACAACATTATAACTATTATCTTATACTTGTCATATATATATCTGTAAGACACACTTCATTATATGTTTGTGCATTTCAACTACATCAACTCAAATTCATAAAATATGAAAGTATACATTATTTCACATTCATTGTTATTTCTATGGTTTTTTGGAACTTGACATTTATTAATATCATTCAACCATATGATAAAACAATGTCATAATCATTACTTTAGTTACACTAAAATCATATCATATAGCAAGTGAAGTTACATGCTTTACATCGATGCCATTTACTCTTTTATCACATGTATGAATTTGCACTTCATGCCATTAAGCTTTTACTTAAAATATAAATTCAAATAACATTTACAACTATCATTATTATATCTTTTATTTAACTTTCATTTTATGTTTTACATCATTTCTATTTATTATGTACCAAGATCTAGAGACATACACGCACACAAAACTTAGTTTTTGAAATATCCATTCATATCCATACCCATGCATGCTAGCATATGTATTAATTACATAACATATCCTACATTAAATTAAAGAACCCAAATAATAATGCATGCAGCCATTAAGTGATACGTTTTTCTCTTTTCATATCTTATAGATGGTTTAACCTCGAATCAAATTAAATTATCAATATTTAACTTGTCGAATTTATGATATGTATGCATTATCTTATCTATCTATCCTTTGCTTGCAACTTAAAGTCAATCTCTTTCATGTAAGTTGGGGCATTCACCTTCTTACCTTGATTACATATGCATTTTAGAATATTTACTAGTTTATAGAATATACCATGGTAATTAATTTACTTCGATCCATATGACAAGCATTCACACATTTGCATAGCACTTTTCTTTTACACTTTATAAGGTATGGTACATTTATACACATATAACTTCTAGTATGATAATTAAAATCACAAGTATCACATAACATGTTAGCTTCAATTCCTATCAAGTTACTTTACATTGGGGTAGTTTCCAAATCCATCCTAAGGTTTTATCTTTGTATGTAATACAAAATCTATTTCCTAAAATTTCCCTTTTAAACATATTAATATATCATAATTATATTTATGTGAATAGTCTTAACAAGGCCAAGTACATAATAAAAATGCAGCATACCAATTTGATATACTAACATCACTAAACAAGAATAATACATAATTATTCTTACTCCTAACTCATATAATCATGCTACACCATTATGTACCCATACATATACTAGGCCTTTTTAAATACTTTAAATAATAAAAATACATGGGACATTAAATATAACATATTAGACTAGGATACTTACCTTTAGGACAATCAAAACCTTAAGTATATCATTTTTTGATGTTCCAAATCATCACTGCCTCAATCAATTTCCTTGTTGATTCCGAAATCTTCATAAGGCTTTTGCTAATGTAATTGATTTAGCATTCAAGCCACTTAGGAGCTTTACTTGCAGCCAATACTATAGTAATAACAGCGGCTAAACTCCTTTCATCGCTGCTGTTCTAGTTCTATTTACGTATAGAAATATTCCAGTTAAAAACTTGTAGCTTGCTTCCACTATTCTTGCAACTCCACCTGCAGAATACCCCTACAATGTGCTGCTACATTTTGATATTTTGTTGCTACAATTTTAGCAGCTGTTACACTCCTTTGTTGTTACTTTTTAATTTGTAATCCCTGTTGTCATTACAGTAGAGTATTGCAGCAACAATAGCCATTCAAAACACCCTTCCATTCGTAATGGTAATCACATTGAATTCCTGCCAACCATTGTCATTTTCCTTCTTTACAATTTTCTACCTAAAACACCATAATCGGCTGACATATCTACTAGAATCAGTAGCATTTCTCTGCCCTTCACTATTCAATTAGACATCTTCCACTATTGTCAAAATTCTATAGAAATGATTGCAGTTCACCCCAAACATACTATCAAAACCAAACCATTTATTTTAGCTGCAACATCAGCGAAATCATCTTGCTGTGATTTTTTCTCCAGCATGTGACACCATCAACCTTTCCATTGAAGTCCACCTTCTACCGGTCTATCAATGTCCCCTTTACCACATCTAACTGACAGCACTACTAAACTTCCACCATTAATGTTTTAGTCTAGAGATCTCGCCACCTCGCTTAGCCTTCGCAAGCCACGACTCCACCATACCAGCCTTTTTACAATTAGATCATCTCCTCTCTATTTTCTCTCTATTTCTTTTTTTATTATTATTATTTTTTTCCACTAGCCACCATCACTGCTCTTGATGCTGGTATTACATCCATCGATGCTAGCCCCACCACATCGACAGCTTCACACTTACCGTGGCACTTCGCCACTCTCTCTCTTTCTTCTTTTTCTTTTTCATTACATAGCTGCCAATTTTTTTTTGTCAAAGCCTCTTAATAAAATTCTCCTTTTAAAATCCTTGTTCTCATTTGTTTATGAATAATAATACCCCTTATATATATGTCTTTTAAACTTTTATAGCTTATGGGGACTCATAAAATGCTAATCCTGATGAATTTAATTCTTTTTGAAATATTTGATATTGGGTAATGAAATTTCCGAGCACTCCGACACCGAAGTATCATTATCAGTTAAATACGTAAACATGGGTCTTGCCATAAAATCCTCAAATAAATCAAAGTAAAAACTTGATTTACTGGTTTAGCTCCTAACCATAATTCACTGAAAAACTTTACCCTTAATTCTTTTTTTAAATCTTTTTATTTACTTTATTTTCAAACCATAATTCTCACTTGGTCACAATAAAATAATCCTTTCGATTTACCTAATTAGGATATTCTCAATTCTGAGTTACTGTGTATGAACCTGAGATTTTTAGATTTTTGCACTCAAGGTTGATTTTTCTTCAAATGGTGTTGGTGACATTGCATTTGAAGTTGATTTGATTCAAGCAGTGCTAGAGAAATTGGTCTTGAAGTTGATTTTTCTTCAGTTTGACTATATGTCTCTCTCCTTGCCCCCTGAGATAGAGCAAATAGTTAATAGACATCTGTCAATTTGTCATTTATGATGTCACACATTGAATGTCGTGAGCTTAGTGATATTGCATATTGATTGTCAAAATGATCTTGTAAGCTTATGAAAGCTTCCAGCTTGCCCTCTAATGGTTGACTAAGTGATCATTGTGAATTAGTTAGTCAACTGTAGAATTCCCCCTGCAAAATAAAGTTGAAATATGTTAGTCACTATGTTTCAATTGTAACTTTAATGCATGCTATGTGTGAGTGCTTGATAATTATTTTCATGTCTCATTTATTGATTTATTATTTTTGCATGGGTGGTAAAATAATAAAGGAAAAGCAATAAAGAGAACCTAAAAAAGTATGTGACATAAATAACTATTTCATGAGCAGTATACTTTTTGAAGTACATTCTTTAGTGTCCTAATGCTATTATATTGTCCTAATGCTACTATGTGCATTAATAAATTAAAAAGAAATGTAAGGAGTGCTAAAGCTCGAGCAGATGTCTTAAGGTGTGGAGTGACTGAATCTCAGCTTCAACTGAATCTGAATGATAAGTTTCTTGTAGGTATCTTTAATCCTTATGCCTAAATCACATCCCCCTCAAACTTTCTCACTATTGTAGACATTGCTCTATAAAATCATTGCATCACCACCATCGCTAGCTCAGCATTCATATGGCTTTTTATCAATTTTCTTCATTTTCCAAGTCTAAGTATTTTGTTTTGCTGATGAAGGATAAGAAAATCATAGGTCGGATCCAATGTTTAAATCATCCTCACTATTTTATGGATCATATGGCTAAGTATTCTAGTGACAAAAGTAAATGGATGAGAAAATTCTTGTCTTATCTACATAAAAAGAGTTAGTTGTAATTGCAAAATTTGAATTCTATCAATTCTATATTTTCCTTATACTATTTGGGCAAGTAATTGATCCACTCATTGGAGGACACCCTAAATCTCGTACAGAGGTAGCGGTTGTTGAGTAGAGGTAATGGCAAAGAGACGCTTAAAGTGCTCAGCTTCCTCAAGGTTGAGCTAGTTGAGAGCAACTATATGCTCAAGCACAAAGTGGTGTTTAAGCTTGCTCGGTTGGTATCTAGATGGCATTTTTATATTGTGTATAAAGCCTAAAAATGAAATTTCTTGACACAACTATGTGTGAGGAAGGGGCAAATGGCTAGTTTAGGCTTATGGCCAATTAATATGTGCATAAATCATGAATCTATCTCTTTCATAGTGTCATCTACTTTCTTTTTACCCAAACAATGTAACTTTGCCTATGCATGTCGTTTAAAATTAGAAGGTTGCTTTTAAGAGCCAATTTGTTTTGATGTGGTACAAAAGTAATATCAATTACAGAAGCACATGCATGATATGTGTATGTTCAATGCATCTTAATGTGCAAATACAAAAGTTTGTAATATTTGTCCAATGCTTTGTGCATGTGTGTATGCCTAACATGAAAATTGAATGCCTGAGTTGGATGTGAAAATTTAATGCATAGAGGGGTGAGTATGCTAATGGCTACACCTAACTTTATAGAGGATGAATAAATAATAGGCCCTTATGTATGTGTATGTATGTATAGGTATAAGTCTAATATACATACCTAATACATGTGTGAATGCGCATGTTTGTAACCATGAATCCTTCTTTTATGTAATGTATATTTAGTGTATGAATACATGTATGTGTTATTTATATAGTGTGGATATGTTTCTGATGTACATGAGATAAACCTAGTTCCTTCAAAAAGAATGTATGAGTGATGCATTAATGGCATGACACTAATGCATAGGGATGCTTTACTAAACACTTAACGTTTGTGCAATGTTGATGCTTATGTACATGTGTTTATATGCATTCATGTCTTATGAACATTGAATATAGGCCTTTATAACTAAATGCATGAATCAAAGGCATGGATGAATGGGTATGAATACATTAAGGCATTAGTGAAATGTGTATGTATAAACTAGTGATGATAAATGTGCTTGTCATGTATGTTTATGCCTAATATGCATATATGAATGGACTAACACTAATGTATGAATGCAAGAATGATAAATGGAAAACATGATGAAAAGTGCATGTTTGTGTATATCTCATGTTGGATGGTGAATGAATGGTGCATGTGTCAAATGTGCATATCTAGTATACTGAACAAAGACAAGCAAATGATAAATGTATTAAGCCTCTCTTGATGAATATGTCCATAAATGCATTTTCAAGCACGAAACATTGACATTGAAATCAGTCTTTCCTTAGACCCCTCATAGAGAAGAATTAGGTTTGGTTATTTTTAGAGCAAGTGTCCATTTTATTTGAAAGTGAATCGATAGAGTAGTGTAAGATCAAGATGACATTTTGTCATTGATTAATGATGACCCTACTTCCCTACATGCTATCAAAACTCTCTTTCTTTTTCTTTTTCTTCTTTTTACCCTAGTTTTTTCCTAATGCACCCATGAAGGAGGTTTTTGCACTAGCAAGCTATATCCTAATTTTTGCCTAATATGCCTCTTGAATAAGGTTTTTCACACTAACAGGCTACCTAACTTTTGCCTAATGTGCCTTCTTGAAGGAATGTTTTCACACTAGCAGGCTCTTCTCTCTCTCTCTCTCTCTCTCTTAAGATGAAGCTACTCGCAAATATTTTATGCTCTGATGCTCGATCTCTAAATTGTGTACTTTTACCATCATAGCCTATTCTTGCTATAGATCAATCCCATTACCATTATCATGAAAGTTGGTTATTCAAAGGAAGGAACTATAAGTTGATCCTATTTGATGAGGTTTGGTGGCATGATAGACAACGAGGTAATGGGGTAATAAAAAAAAGGATTTTTGGTTATTTTATGTGATATAGCCTGCCACTTGGCAATATATGTGCATAAAGATAATTATCACAAAGATATTCAATATAATTAAACTTGGTTCACTTAATTTCAACATTTAAACATTTTGGACCTCATTATACTAAGCTCTTATTATCAACCTACTACTAAGGTTTTCATGGTTGAATATTTTCTCTCAATTCCTCTAACTTTTGCTTAGGCCATTTCAAAAGGTTCTTGACCTAGAAAGGATTATTACTTTCATTTTATTATTATTTTCTTCTTTTTTTGAGGTGTCTTCTCTATTGATGAATGGGATTACTGAACTTCTTGCTACCTTGATGCAATTAGAGATCACTTAACTTGATGTAAGTTTTTGCTTAAGAATCTTCACTTCCATAGATCATTCTAGCTTTTCTCATTTATAAAAAAAAAAAAGATTCTTGAACTTGTAACATTTGTAAGGGCTTATTCGGGGAACTAATCCCTTTTTATGCAATAAAAACTTCATACAAGAGGAAGCCACTAGTTTAATGTTGCCTTTAGGGTATGAAATGATTATTTTGAGACCTTTCTTTTTTTTTTTGTGAAAGTAAAGAATGGCATTAGGCTCAACACTAGTGTAAAAGAGGGTTTTTGAAGGCCTAGCTAGCACTACCAAATCAAATCCCCTCTTATGATGATTTTGATCGCTTACGTTAAGAGTCTAGTTTGGAAAATGAAAGATTACTTTTAGTGAACTTCATGTGTGCCTAAGGGGTTAATTGTGAAGCTGATCCTAAGGTTTCTTTAGTCATAAAGGTTAACTAGAAATCAATCCAAGGTTGTATTATGAAAAATCATGGTTGACAACAGCATAAGGGTACTTGTATTTATTTAAAATGAGACAAATTTAAGGTGTCAAATTCTTTAGATCTTTTGGGCTAGGATTTGATAAGATGCTAATTAGGTTGAGATTTTAACCCTATGTACATAGCTTGTTTGCTAGTCTTTTTTTTTAATCTTTTAAATCCATAAGTTTCTTTAATTTACTAGCTGAGCGTGGGATAAACTCCTCTTTTATTATTATTTTTTTATTCTTTTATTTTTTTATCTCTCTTCTCCCTTATCAAGAGTTATAAGAAAGGTGATTCAAGATGCCTACATATTCCAAGATTAAACAAACTAGCCATAATTGAATTAATTCACATATGCAATGATTATCAATATATGTGCTATTACATGACAAAACATCTGACAAAGGAAATGAAAGGAAGAACATTTCATTAAAAAGATAAAAGGTGAAGTTTCTAAATTTTAGGATATGTTCATAAGTGTAAAAAATTTTCAAAAACACAAAAGAAAGGTCTAGGTATAGGTTTGAAAGTTCCTTATGATTAGGCAACCAGTAAGTATGGTTCACTCTTCCTTAGTGAGTTCCTAAATAATAGCATGAAGAGTCCAACATTCATCTATGTAATGCCCTGTATGTTGGTGATATTCATAGAAGAGATAAAAGTAGTGTCTTGGCTTGTTTTGACTTCTAGCTAGTTGAAATGGGAGTGCTTGTAGTTTTACTTCCAGTACCAATCTCTTAAAATGCCATGATAGGGGCCTAATCGAGTTGAGGTGACCTTTTTTGCTAATTGTTGGGGTGTTAATATAGCTATGTCTAGTATAGTAAGGTGAGGCCTCTTCTTGCTTAGATACTATTTCTTCATTTTATGGCTCTTAAGACAATAAGCATCTAGTAGTGATTAGCTACGGCATGATTGACAACTTGTAGTACTTCTTGCTTAAAAATTGTCAAAGGCTTAGAGAATTCTCTATGCATGAAGGAAGCATCTTGATCTCCTATCTTGGCCTCAAGAGCATTCTTAGCAATACGGCTGAGGTAATTGTTAGCACTCCTTGTTTGAAGTGATGCAATGCAGTGATTAATTCCTTTCAAGGCATAGGGACATCTTGATCATCACCCATAGTTAGGGAAGTGAAATGATCATTTGGATAAGTAACTAGTGGTATATTGGTTGGTGAGTTTGAGAATTAATGATTTATAAAAGATGTACACACAAACTATTAGCATAATGCATGATTCCTATCACATGTGTTTCTGATGTATGATCCAAGGAGTATGATACATGAATGTACGCACGCATCTCTTACATGTGCTTAAGTATGTGTTATGTATGCTTAGTTAACAAGGAGAATTTTCACTTATGTACATTGTGCATGATTTAATATACATCTTATGATGCATGTGTTGTGATACATAACTTTTAACAATATGTGTGTCTACAACACTAAATGATGCATGTTGTGCACATTTATATTAAAACTAACAAATAAGTGTGATGTTTGTTCATGCCCGATTGACCAAAAAGATGATGATGTATATTCTATTGATGTATGTATATATGTGCATGATTGACCATTGTAATGTAGATGCATATGGATGGTGGATGATTTTTAAGTGCATGATAATGAAATAAAGGTGATGCAGTGAAGTCCTTTAAGACATAATGCATGGATGCAACTTGATATACGATACGTGTAATGTACCTAATGCTAAAATATGTATATGAATTAATAAGGATCTACTAGATGCATGCATGGATGAGGAGTTTAGTGAGGCTAACTATCTATATATATGACTCTAATATGAGATGGCATACATATAATAGTTGTACAAACAATTAATTCTATGAATGATTATACAACATATAATGTATATTGATGCATGGTAACCTAATGCTAAAAAATGTATGTTATAGATAATATGAGAATCTATCCTAATGTATAATTCTATAAAGATTAGCGACTTTTACATAGTAGTGTGAATGACATCTAAATGCCTACTTAGAATGCATGAAATGTAGATGCATGACAACTTATGTATAATGATGCATAATAAGAATTTTAAAGTGCTATTAGATGCATATATACATGATTGATTGGATGTAGACATATGAGATAGATTCCTATGTGGTGTGATGCATGATGGATAAAAAATGCTCTAAAATGGTGGTAATGTGTAATAGACGTATGAATAGTCTCTTAGATAATGGATGATGTATGCTATGATGATATTACTATACATGGACTAGTATTGTGCATGTACATATAAAATGAGTTGTAATACATGGTGGACACTATACTAAATGCATGTTTGAAAATACTAGGGACTAATATGATATATGTCAAAATATGTTGTATCTATGCCTAAGAGGCTATGTGTACTTGATAGATGCATTGGTGAACCTATGAAAATTTATGTGACATATGTTGATACATATATGCATGGCATTAATATAGTGCCTGATTCTAGGATAAAAAGTTATTTATATATGTATTTATATGTGCATATGTGCAAATTGATGTAGTTATACATTTGTAAAAATGATAGGTTCTTACAATGATGTGAGTTTATAATGTTATATATGTGTGTATAAAAATAAGAAAGATACACACTATTAAATACAAAGTAAAACACAAGCAAGATCCTTCCAACCTTATCACTTCCCATACACGAGGTCCAAATGTTCTCCCTAGAAGGGCTTACTTATAGGATATCAGGGGCCCCAACAGATTCGAATAATGGATAATAGATAGTTGATCATTATTTCTCTCATATTTAAAAGAATGCATGCAAGATATTTGGCCACATATGTTGGATATGTTTAATCAGACCAAAATATGAGGTTTAGCCCATTCCAGTTAAAAAATGCCTTATGGGTTTAACAACATTTCGGTATGACTAAACCATATTTCACATATATTGGCCTATATAGCACACAATATAGCATTAGCTAGGAAACCTAGGGGAAGTTTCATTGGTTATTACATAGGCTTATGGTTAGGTCATGCAAGTTATGGTCATCTAAGCATGGTCCCTTCACAATGAGTCTATCTCATCATACGCACATGAATAATTGGTTCACCATCTAATATACCTTATAGGTACAAGGCTTGGATTCAATGCCACCTCTAACAATCCCTCTAAATTGAATTAAAATGGTTTATGCTTCGAAATGACATCAGGGTAAAAAGGGACACCTAACTTATTCTAAGGCTCTAGCATGTAATGCAGTTTCAAAAAAAGATAATATTATAAATACAAAACACAAAATTCCATATTGATTTGAGGCACTGTCGGAGCATGGTCTCATGCTGTCCCTAGTGCAGTCACCACTATTTGTGTCCCTTCTTTTTTGAGGCTGATCAAATCGAAACAACCAAAGACTCTACCTAAATCACACCTTTTGAGTACTGAAGGACAAAAAGGAAATTAGAGGAATCCTAAGTCATTACCATTATATTAGCCTAGAAAAAGCGTATTGGGCATTGCAAGGTAGGTGTCGCCACCTAATCGGAGTTAGAAAATACCTTGAAGGGCCAAAACCAAAGCGGTTCGGAACCCTACTCTTATTTATACATCAAGTTAATATGGAATTTTAGATTAAATTTATAATTTTATCCTTTTTCTGAAGCAGGTTTTAAAATAAACATTCAATCACATAAAGAAATAAGAAAACATACATATTTACAAAGAAAATACATGAAATTAAAGAATATCATACACCAAATCAAGTAATTAATTATTTTGAGAACTTTAGTTCTCGCATGAAAATTTTAAGAAGACAAATTTTATTATTTATGACTTTTATTATGGAAAAATAAAAACTCATTTTATCAAGAAAAAACCAATTAATTACGTAGAAAACTATTGATGTGAGGTTAGGCATTTTAGCGTGTAAAACAAGTTATTAATCTAACTATTACAACCTAAAATAAACAAAACAAAGAAAAGGTACAAAACCAAATAAGCAAATAAAGAATAAGCTACTGGGTCCCATCTTTACATTGGCAAGTTTGTATAAACTCATTATGGCTCTAGTCTATATCCGTGCAGACTACAAGATATTACAATACTACGCCCATCCTGACCTCATATCTAGTGAGAGGGTCAATCTTATATGACTCAAAGAAAATGATTAGTAACACAAAGAAT
>CANXYI010275740.1:0-14879 GCA_948208565.1 Hura crepitans | reverse complement strand
CCATTTTTTTTATGAAAACACCAATTAATTAGGTAGAAAAGCATTGATATGAGGTTAGGCTTTTTACGTGTAAAACAAGTTGTTAAACTATCTATTAAAATCCAAAAATAAGCAAAAGAAATAAAAGGTACACAACTAAATAAGTAAGTAAGGAATAAACAATTAGTCCTATTTCTACATTGGTAAGTCTGTGAAGACTCTATATAGTCCTCAGTTTATGTCCGTGCAGATTACAAAATGTCATAATGGAAATGTCTGTCCACACCTCATATTCACCATTAATGGTTAATCTTACATAACTCAAGAGAAAATAATTAGTAACACAAACAGAGGTCCGTGAGGAGTTAATAATAGTGCCTAACATGATGATCAATGATACATCACTAGGTGTATTTGGATGATTTTGAAATATACACAAATAATTGTTATGAATGAGATAATGATTGAAACCATTATCATGGAAAGAAGAACATAATTTAACACAACTAAATTTGTGCTGACTATATATGAAACACATATTTTCAAAACACATGTCTGCATGGACTATACTCGTGAAGAGGAGTCTGTGATTATTTAACATTAATTTTAGGACATTGACAACATGCATATTAAGAAATAGAATGATTAGAAAATATTAAAAAAAGCATAAATACAAATCAGTAACATGCTATAGTGTTTAATACAATATGTTAAAACAAAGTACTTAAGATGAAAATAAAACTATTATTAAAATAAGTCCGTATGGACCTAATATTATATACATATTCAAACAATAGGTTCGTGTAAATTTAGGTGTCAATTCCTAAAAGTAAGCACAATTACAATTTTCTACTGAACGATTAAAATATGATGAAAATAGTTTTAAAATATTAACTTACTCCTATAATTGATGTGGGGATTACTTAGAATCACCTCACTTGTTAATTAATCTCGAGAGATCTTTAGTTAAAAAATAGGTATGAATAGACATAATACAGATAAAGACTGAAAGTGTGACATCCCCTTACCAGATTCTTAAAGAAATTCAATAAGTGATGCACTTTCCACCAGGTCACCCATCCTAAAATTGCTCTAGGTCTGCACTCCTTAACACTTATAGTGTATTGATTACCTAATAAGATAATGCCTAACTTCTTAGTCTATCCCTTAACTATTCTTATATAAGGTGTAATAGACCTAGAAAACTATTTAATAGACATTCAACATGTTTACAAAAAATTGGGCAGCATAATGGCTACCCGAATGACATTCTAAAATTTTTTCACCTATAATAGCTCTTTTAATATCAATATCATCATTCTATCTCCTTCTAGACCCTTCTGGCCCACTCAGCAACATAATCACATATCATATAAGGCCTTGACCCCAAAATCATTAGAAACCATAGAAATAAAACATTCAAATAAATGACCTATTTATATACATAAAACTGACAATAATATATAGACACTAGTAGCTTATAGACATAAGTGACTACTATAGACAACTCACCTTAGACCTATGATAATAGCAAGAGATAAACTCTCAAGCATAGCATAAAGTCATCAAGAGGTAGGTCTACACGGACCTATTAAACCATGTCCGTACAGACTAACCACATGAACAAGCCAAAGTCCAACCCATGAAGATCACGAACTAATAGACCAAAAAGCCTAGTCTATACAAACTAGCACGAATAACTCTGTACAAACTTACTGATAGAAAAAACACTCTGAAGGAAAAATCCTACCTATTCAGTTTAGAAGCTAGAATCCTTTAAGGATTGGGACTCTTTTCTAGATGAAAATAGGAAAAGCTAAAGAGACTAAGTATAAATACTTCTCTACATTAATAGAGAAAGGGAGGCTAAAAAATTACAACTAAAAATACACCTTAAAGTAGCAGAAAGCATTCAGGATGTTGGAGAGCTTGAACTAGGACAACTCAAACCATCTTCACCTAAACCTTGAGACTTTTGTGTTATTGTTTGTAGAGACTTTTTGTTTAGGTAATATCTAAGGTCTATTAAAGGTTTCTTAATATCTTATAGGTTGATGATATCTAAAATTGATGTATAAGTGAGGTGGTACATTGTTATCCCTACTTCTATTCATGATGAGTAAGCCATCATAGTGATATATAGGATGTTGAATTGATTCTTATAGCCAAGTTAAGTATGTTACATGATACTAATGATTATCACATGAATATGATCATATGCATGATTAGGTTTGCACAGACTTAGTTCTTTTAGGCACAAGCATGATAGGTTAGTCCGCATGGCCTTCCCTCTATGTGAATATGGCAAACTAGTTTAAACGGACTTATATCCAGTAAACATGATTTTGTATTTTAAGGTACTTTGTTATGTGTTAGTTGATAGATGTGAATTAGTATACTTATACACTAATATTAAAGGTATATAATTATGTGTATGGGATTGAAAGATAGTTTGCACGGACCCTCTATCACAAGGGTTATACGTCTACATGGACTTATACGTGATGAATTGTATGATGGCTTTTCAGAACATGCTTTGCTCATATAATTAATAGCCCTCAATTCATTTGTCCTAGATATATTCATATTTTTTTTATCATGTGTCAATGCTCATATAACCTTGATCTAATGTCGTTTGGCTTTGTTGTTCTCTGAGTTGTCAATTGAATTTTTTTGATGGATTGAAAGTTGGAATAGACTTAACCTTTCCCTAGAGATAGTTCGCATGGACTAATAATAGACCTCCTTGACATCTACACGGACCAGATGACGTAAAAGTGGGACTATTTTAGTGCTATATTTTATTTCTTTGGTTTTGTACCATTTACATTTCATTGCTTATTTTGGGGTTGTAATAGCTAGTAAATAACTTGTTTTGCATGCTAAAACCTAAATTTGGCATCAAACTATTTTATACATAATTAATCGGTGTTTTCTAATGAAATGGATTTATATTTTCTTAATCAAAGTCACAATCACTAAATGTATTTCAATAAAGGCCAATCCCCTAGAGCTGCGAGTTAGGTAATTACCACCAATTCCAATGGAATTATAGGTAGTTGTCAGGTTAATTAACAAATAATGAATAACCTATTTTTTGGATGTACATATGTGTATTATATTTTATAAATATTGCAATTTACTTCCTTATATGAAAAAGTGATACAATTTAAATTAAGAATGATGCATGCTTGATTGATAAGGGACTGATAAATGTTACAATATATATAGACAACATATTATTGGGGCATAAATAAGATCTAAAATTTTGAACCTTTCTAGTATAAAAGATCAGAGGTCCTGGTGTAGAGGTTAGGTGGTGACTCCACTAACCACTCTCATCCTTGATAAAATATCATAATCTCTATAGTGGCGATTCCACTGGGGATTGAGAAATTTTAATATAAATTGCCTAAATAATATGTCATCCAAATATTCTAATTTTTATCAATCTCATGCATTACACTTCTTATAAACTATGTCCCTTTTACCTTAGATGGTGTTATGAACCATGACTCCATTTTTCATTCAAGAGTGGAAAAGTGTTAGCATATCCATCACTCGCAAGCCTTGTACCTTCGGGTATATCAAAAGGTGAACTAATCAGTCACTATTATCCTTGATTAGAAAGACCCGTTAGGAGGGACCTCTGCTTGTAGGAGCCAATAAGCCTTTTGATAAGCCCATGTAGTCAAGCTTAGCAACTTCCCTTAGGTTGTATAACCCTAAATGTTTGTGATTGAATTTATGATTGCTATATAAATCTAATGACATTTAGCCTTATTTGTAGTAGGGGTAAACCTTTTGTGCCTTTTTTGGGGATGGGCCGACCCTAATTTCACATCAAATAAGACATAAATGTCTTAATGTCACCGTTTTTCCTTGTGCTTTAAATATAAGAGGTTATTGGGCCTAATTAAGCCCATGTTCAAACCTATGCATCCCCCGATGATGCTTAGGTAAGCCCACCTAGGAAGAATGACTAAGACCATGAGTGTGGTAGTAATAAGGTTAGAAGGACTATTGCCTGTGTTTGTCTTTTGCTATATCACAAACATGCATTTGCATATCATACATCATCTCATATCTTATATTGTACATGTATCACGTCTAACCCCTTTGTCTTGTTTAACCACCATTGATCCTTCACTTATTACTCAGTGGAAGAGGGTAGGCAAGCATGTCAGCAAGGTTAGTATAGTAGCACCTATACAACCTAAGTGAGGAACCATATCTTTCAATGAGTACATGACTAAGGCTATGTTCATAGAGGCAATGGCCAAGATAGAAAGAAGAATGATGGCACTAGTTACCAATGCTCTGTCCTAAGTGCAGAATCCACAAGAGGTAGGGTAGACTTCAGGTACCAATAAAGGGAAAGAGATAGCAGGAGAGCCTAAGTATGACCAGTCATCTGACGATGAGATACCATAGGTGGTAAAGGTATACAACAAGGTACCCCCTTTAAAGGCACCAGAAAATGATCAGCTAAGAAAGTTAAATGAAAAGATAAAGGTCATGTCCTGATTAGTAACTGGGGATAGAGATATTAACCAGGATGACATTGGTCTAAAGTCTAATCACTCGATGCCTCATAAGTTCAAGATGCTAGATTTGAGCAAGTTTGATGGAACTTCTAATCCTTGTACTCATCTAAAATAGTATGCAGTAGCCATGAGAGCTACCCATCTAATAGAAAAGCAAATTGTGAACCTGTTCAGCATGTCTCTCATAGGCCAGGCTCTTGACTGGTATCACTCTCAAGAGAAAAGGGTCAAGGAGGATTAGAATGAGTTAGCAAGAGCATTCAACAAGCAATATGCTAATAATGCTAGTGTTAAGATCACCTTGAAGGCTCTAGAATTGATTAAGCTAAAGCCCAATGAGAGTTTTTCTAACTATCTTTAGAGATAGAGGGAAAAGATCTTGAAGATGAGAAATAAGCCTAAAGATATCAACCAGATCAAAATGTTCATTAGAAATGCTAATAGTTTTATGAACAACGGGCTCATAGCTAAAGCAACTACTACCTGGGAACATTTGAAAGATATTGCTATTAAACATTTCGAAGCATTAGAAAAGTTCTTCCAAAGGCTAGACCAATTCAACATGACGCTCAACCTTAAGAAGTGTGTCTTTGGAGTCATGTTAGGAAAATTGTTAGGTCTCATAGTAAGCAAAAGAGGGATTGAAGTTGACTCGAACAAGGTAAAAGCCATCTTGGATAGGCCTACACTACAATTGGAAAAGGAAATCATAGGGTTTCTAGGCAAAATTCAATACGTCAGCAGGTTCATATCTAAGCTCACCGCAGTTTGTGAACCTATATTCAACTTGCTATACAAAGGATAATCAAAGGAGTGGAATAATGATTGTGAGAAGGCCTTCCCATTCATCAAATAGTATCTAATTAATCCTCCGGTTCTAAGATCTCTAAAACCTGGTAAGCCCTTAATCTTATACCTAGCAGTGGAAGGATCCTTGATAGGGGCACTATTTATGCAAGCAGATAAAGCTAGAATAGAAAACACAATTTATTACCTAAGCAAGAAATTGCTCCTATACGAATAGAAGTACATAGAAATAGAGAAAATATGTTTGGGGTAATTTAGGCATCAAAAAAGCTATGTCACTACTTCAAATCTTACAAAGTAGAGGTAGTGGCAAAACATGACCCACTAAGGTACCTACAAACCATTCCATCCTTGGTGGGAAAGATAGGACATTGGATCTTACTGCTCTAAGAGTTTGATATCTCATGTATTACCAAGAAGACCATTAAAGGATGAGCTATAGTCGAATTCCTAGCCTAGCACCTAATTGAAGAAAAATAAGAGGAATATAAATTTCCAGATGAACACTTAGGGGCAATATCTTAAGAAAGATGGAAAGCATTTTTTGATAGGGCCCTTAACTAGAAAAGAGTAAGTGCCGGGGTACTAATTAACAATCTAAAAGGTGAACAGATGTTTTTGGCAAGAAAGTTAGAATTTTTAGCTGCTAATAACACGATAAAATATGAGGCATGTGTCTATGGTCTCAAAACTCTACATTAGTTGTGGGCAAAAGTGGTTGATGTCTACAGAGACTTAATGCTGGTCATCCAATACATAAAGGGTGATTAGGAAGTCAAGGATGAGAACTTAAGCAAGTATGTTAGAATACTCGCAGACCTTGCTGAAGGATTTGATCAACGTACCTTTCACCACATCCTTAGAGAACAAAACTAGGTTGCAGATGGTTTAGCCACCTTGATGTCAGTGTCAAACCATACTAAGAGGGATCTGCCTAAGCTGATGTATTTTAGCAAAACAAGATTTCCCACCTATACTAGAATAGTCAGCTCTATCACTCAACCACCTCATCAAGAATTACCATGGTACCATAATATCTAAACCTATCTAGAAATGGGATAATACCTTGAAAACATGACTAAAAAAGACAAAAGGGCCCTTTAAAAGTTATCCACCAAGTTTATCTCATTCAAAGGCATGTTGTACAAAAGACAAGTGGACCAGATACAACTTAGATGTATAGACAAAACAAAATCCCAAAGTGTACTCGAGGAGGTACATGAGGGGGTATGCGGTCCTCACATCAATGGAAGGAACCTAGTGAAGAAAATCATGAGATTAGGATATTACTAGTTAACCATGGAATTAGATTGTTGAAATTTCATGAAAAGGTGCCATAAGTGCTAAGTATATGGGAACTTAAGCCATCTGCCACCAAATGACCTAACTAGCTTATCATCTCCATAGCCATTTTCAACATGAGGAATTGATATAATTGGAGAAATAAGGCCGCCAGCTACTAGGGGGCATAAGTTCATAGTGGTAACAGTGGATTACTTCATGAAATAGGTTGAAGCAGAGTCTTTTAATAAATTAAGGGCAAGACAGATGGGGAAATTATTGAAAGAAATATCATCTGCAGGTATAGATTGCCGTAATAGATCATCTCAGACAATGGGGTATAATTTCAAGGAGAAACTAGACAACTTCTATAGAAGTACAAGATTCAACATCATAAGTCTTCTCCATATTGACCTCAGGCTAATGGAGTGGTAGAGGGTGCTAATAAAAATATCAAGAAAATTTTGCAGAAGATGACTGTCACTTATAAGGATTAGGTAGATACGTTACCATTTGCATTGTGGGATATAGAACAACTATCAGGACATCTACCCAGGCTATGCCTTATTCACTAGTGTATGGTATGGAGGCAGTACTACCAATTGACATCAAAATACCTTAATTAAGAGTGGTATTAGAAGCAAACATACTAGAAGTAGAATAGGCTAGAAGTATATACGAGTAGTTGGTGTTAATGGATGAAAAATGAGTTAAAGCTCTATATCACATGCAATTGTACTAAAAAAGAATTGTGAGAGCTTACAATAAGAAAGTCAAGCCTAGAACCATACGAGAAGGTAATTTGGTGCTCAAACATATCATACCGTTATTATCAGATCCTAGGGGAAAATTCAAACCCAATTAGGAAGGTTTATATATGGTCAAGAAGGTGCTCAAGCATGGAGGTATCAAGATCTCAGATTTAGAGGGTAACAAATTCTCAAAACCAATCAATGCAAACAGACTAAATAAGTACTTCTATTAAAAAAAAAAGAAAAAGGTCTGCTAAGCTGAAAACCTAAATAGGGCAGTCTAGGCAAAAGTTAGGACACCTCGATGAGGTGAATACCCAATAAGGCACTTCATGCAAAAGTTAAGGGATTTGAGAGAAAATGTCCAATCAAGAAAACCTTCTTCTTAAGGCTGATTGGTAATGATAGTACTATCAATGGAAATTAATACATTCGCCAAGATTAATAGCTTAGTCTTAAAAGTAGTTGATGATAAAAATGCTTTGGTCTTAATCATTGATATGTAAATTCCCATTTAAGATAGGGCCTTACATGTAACTAAATTCTACGTACACTATTTCTTTTTAGAATTAGGAATGTTGTCCTCATTCTTCCTTTTTAGCACTAATGATCTATTGTCTTTAACATTACTTAAGATCCACTTGTTGTAATATTCATTTGTATTAATAGCATCAATTGTATAATCAAGCATATCCCTCAAGATGGTGTATCATTGCCACATGTTAGGGAAAGAGCGGAGGAAATAATGAGTCAAAAGGCCACTATGGAATCCTAAAAGCTCAGTAGGTATCCTTTGCATTAGACCAAACTATCGCAAGATGTGCGAAGGGATGTAAATGTTAGTGTGCCTTAACTCAATCAAAAGAACACAACCAGTATGGTAAAAGAGAGTAAAATGGCTAATTTTCCACCAAGGATGTCTCCATCACATTGTGATAGCCATACCAAGCCATAAAATCCATTGGTCAAAGGAGTCACATTCTATTATAAGCTTCCTCTCATAATGATGGCATGAGCCATACTTCACCCAAAGTCTTTCAGGTGAAGGAATAAGCAATCTCAGCTTCTCTTGCAACCAAATCTAAAAAAAAGAGCCACTAGGTTGGAAAATCCGTAAAAGGCCACCTATACAAAAATTAGGCAAACCCACTAGTGCGAAAATTGTCATAGGCATACTAGGCAAAAATTAGGGTCACAAGAAAGTTAAAGTCAATGACATATACTTGTAAGAGAAATGGGCTCCCAGCTATGAAATCAATCTCTCCTTTTGTTAGTGCATCTAAACTGTGAATGGTTTTAGCTAAAAAAATGCCAAAAGGATTATGGCTAGAGCATATCGCAATTAGAAGGTGAAGGATTTTAAAATTACAACACTCATCTTAGGAAGTAACGATGAGCTAGCTTCTAAAAAGGCACAACAGAATACACTTTGCCCATTCCACTGAGTCAACAGGAATTTGATGAGCATGGTCTAGGATTGCTCGTAGAGAAATTGGGCCTACCCCTGGTACTATTTTACGAGCCATGATTGGAGAAAAACCTAAAGCAAAGACAATATCCATAAGGTAGCGGTCCTCAAAAGAAGGCAAGGATAAAGTGGTAATTAGAGTGATTTTATACTCTAAAATAGTGGCAAAATCTTCCAAGGTTGGACAAATCTCTTGTTAACCAAAGATAAAAACATGGAAGATAGGGTCCTAGTGTCGCATTGTAGCATTTAAGACATTAGGGTCGATTCGAACCTTCTTTAGAAACCTAAGAGAAGAAAAGGAGGTGAGAATAGAGGAAGCCTAAAGGGCTTTCAATTCTAAAGTCTTAGACAAATCCAGGTGGAAAAAAGACATAATGAGAGTATAAGGTGAGAAGATCAAGAAGGGGGGTATTTATAGAATCAAAATCTCATTCCTCTTCCTATCAGGAATATGAATCCAAAACATGCGAGGAAGTCCGCATAGACTTAAAAATGGCATCATAGTCCATGTGGACTAAGAGATAGATGTCCGCACCATCGCCATGCCAAGTCTACAACCATATTTAGGCAATGTCCACCTAGACTAAGTTAACCAAAGTTTACTTTGACAAAAATGATTTTTTAAAGTCTATATAGACTAGAATACCTCAAGTTCATACAAGTGCATAAGGGGAAATAAAACACTCATGATAATCCGAAGGCAAATGTGCTTTAAAGAA
The DNA here is from genome assembly GCA_948208565.1 of Hura crepitans. Taxonomy (NCBI): domain Eukaryota; kingdom Viridiplantae; phylum Streptophyta; class Magnoliopsida; order Malpighiales; family Euphorbiaceae; genus Hura; species Hura crepitans. The sequence continues at coordinate 5,323 of CANXYI010275740.1, read as the reverse complement.
AATTAAAATATGTGTATGAAGTTTGAAAGTTTGGAAACAAGAAGTGACAATTCCTATCCCTAACTAAAAGAAGGGGGATGCCTCGCATTTTACTCCCCAATATGACAACTAGAAAATAAAAAAAAAAAGAGAAGAAGGTGGTGCCTCCTAGCCTATTCCTCAAAATCATCTTCCTTTTTTGTGTCCTCATCTTCAGAGGAGATTACAAGCTTCTTGACCACTTTATAGGCTTTCACTTTCCTTCGGGCCTCGCATAGGGCAGTAACTTATCTTGGCAGCTCATTCTGTCGGAAGAGTGGAGGATCAATGTAACATACATAACACATATAACATACATATGTAACATACATAACATGTATAGCATACATAACATGTATAACATACATGACATGCACCAAATTAACCATGAAAGGAAAGCTACTTAAGTGAGCACTCGAGTGTCATCGATCATGGCCCTTCTGAATGCCTCCACCACCTAGGTGGTCCTCTCCATAGCAGCCTTCTTCACCTAATTAGAGGAAATAAACATAAGGCATATGCAATAAAAGACCTAAGTAACACAAGTGGCAATCTCAATAACCTTACTAGTGTGGTGTTCTTAGGCTCAAAAGCCACCGGTCAACTCTCCTTTATATAGAGTGGAGTAGAAGACAACTCCTCACTAATGCCATAGTGCATGTAGCTTAGCTATGAGAGATCCACCAAAGTCCCTATCACTTTATCAGGCAAGGGGATTAGACTGGCAGACGGACTTGGAACTCAGCCATGAGCAAGAAGAGGTGAGAATTGAGAGCCAAGAGAACTGGGAGTAGTTTTAGGTTGCTTTCTCAAGGAGGATGAGCCAGCCCCAGAGACACAGTAGGCTATAATACCACACATAAAAATTAGAAGTCATAAAAAAGAATCAAGAATTTAGAAACTCACCCAAGGTGGAGGAGGTCTCGACATGTATGGCTTCTGCAAGAGGAAATATGTCACCTACGAGAGCAAATGAGTCGAGGCCCAAGAAGCATAACCCTCAGTGTTGTCTTCCACTAACACCTAAAATTCCCATGATCATGCCTTACATGAACTCCAAATCATTCATATACCTCTTAAATAGAATTGAGTTAGGAGAGTTTAGAGGAATGAGGCAAACGTCAGGCCCCAAGTGCTAGGTCACCACTCTCTCTCTTAAAAACTAGTAATATGTCTCTAGAGTAGTCAATAGAAGGTGGTGGAAGGACAAGCCTCAGATGAAGTGCAGGGGAAAAGGTAGCTCATCGATGGGAAAGACCCACCAAACCAAATCAATCTGCACAAGTAAACATTAGTTACATAAGAATCAATAGTTAACAAACATTTTTTTGACTTAATGTGAAAGAAATACTCATGTCAGTCCAGACCCAGGAACTAAGGTATTGCTAATGCTGCATCAAGGAAGCCACATTCTAAGGACCCAAAGAAGGTCACACCTATCTATCCATCACTGGATAGTAGTGAGGCATATCCAGCTCACATAGATGAGCCAATAAATGGAGCTCATAAGCCCACACTTGAAACAGTAAATAATAAGGTCACAAAGAAGTTCTAAAGAAATGCCAACAAATAAAAAAGGGTCAGTTACCAAGACGCCGGACACAAAGCCTTGAATGAAGTGGCAACTCTTTTTAGTCTTCACAGCCATGTCCAGACTTCTAAACATCCACATAAGAGATGAGCAACACTAGTTTCGATTGCCTATCATGTCAACCTCTTCTAAGACCAGAAGGAAGCTATAGCTCACAGTGCCATTGGCATTAGCGAAAAGAGTGGTACCCATTAAGTAAAGAATAAAGTAGCGACTATACTAGTCTACCTCTATCTAACTCAAAGGTGACTCCTTTCCCGCTCTCTCCTATAGGTTCGTGCAGCAAATACTTCTAACCCTATCCTGAGGGACAAAACTCAGCAGTTTTTTCACCTCCTATAGCCTCAAAGATGGGTGACAATAGTAGGCATTGAAGGCAATTGCGCTTCCTGTGCAAGGAGCCCAGGTGATAAAGGTTTAATCAAAGGGGGTTATTGTCATCTCATTGAAAGGCAAATGGAAGGTGTGGGTGGTATCCATCCACCTATCTAATAGCACCCTTATAGCCTATAAATCACGATAGAAGTCTCCACCCATGAAGTGATCTAAGAAGGTTTAGAAGCTGGTCGATCAAACCCTATTCTTCACTACCACCGGCATTGTGGAATACCATTGTTAGGGTCCAGACAAGGTGCCCCTACACTTAAGGCACATTTATGTAAGAAACAAAAGTAGAAGTCAACAAAAGTCTACATGAACTAAAAATTTTGAAAATAAGTCTACATGGACCAAGGAAAGCAGGCAACATTAGTTCGTATGGACTATATTCACAGACACTAAAAGTCTGCATAGACTATAGATAGAGTCAAACATAGGTCCGCATAGACATAACATAGTCAACCATAAGTCTGCACAGACTTCAAAAGATAGCATACCTAGAATAATCACATAATAAGTTCTAGAGTAAAGTTGAAAACTTAGTCCGTGCAGACAACTTATCCTAGAGATCTAAGTCCACAAGGACCTATCATGCCCTAGCTTATTTAGTCCATATGGACTTATCCAGCAAGAAAACTTTTCACAGTATGAAAACTTAAGAAAACTCAATCAAAATGGCCAGGGAACACACAGGGAATGGAAACATACCTGAGGATAGTCTTTAAAGTGGGTATAATGTGCCAAATCTACTAAGATGGGGATTGGGTCACTAAATATGAACCCGTTCATAGGAGTAGTGTTTCAGGGTCTATTAATAGCGACTGACGGCACAAAGCTGACCAGAGTTAGCATGGAAATACCTCCGGTAGAGGAGTAGAGGGCACCGATTTGGCTCCTGATGGAAGGAGGATAATTGTTGGAGTCTCTTTACCATTAGAAAAGGATCAAGGAGAAGTACTACCCATGTAGGAAGCCATTATAGAGTCGCTTGGTAAAGAGAAAAACAACAGAGAAAGGAGACTGGAAAGGACACAAATGAAAAATGAGGGTGAAAAGAGATGGTTATAATTCTGACGCGATAAGTTCACATAAACCTCCATACAATTAATCCGTATGGACGTCTTCCTTGTCAAGTCTACATAGACCTTAACTTGCTTCATCCATGAGAGTCAAGCACAAAATAGGTCCGCATGGACTCACTTCAAGATCAGTCTATAAGGACTGACTTCAAGATCAATCTGCACGAACCTTTGACTACCAAAATTCAAAAGAACAAAACAAAAAAGGAATGCCTCTCAAAGGCCAAATTCGCTCTCTTCATAATTAAACTAATATTTTATCTCCTTTTTGAAGGATCGACTGAAAGTTCCATCCACAAACTTTGATCAACCATAAGCTTCATCCATAATTGTGGATCAACCCCGAGTTAAATTCACTGATCATATATCAACTCTGAGTTCAATCCATTGATTTTGAATTAACCTCGAGTTCAATTCTCTAATCCCTGATCAATGCCAAGTTTAATCTATTATCTTAGATTTAGCCTCATAAGCTAACCAATCATTCAGGGTTTAGCCTCATAAGCCAATCCATCCTCTAGGTTCAACCTCATAAGCCAATCCATCATTTTGGGTTCATGCCTCATAAGCTAATCCACAGTCAATAGTGAAGTCTACACGAAAGCCCATTTAGCAATAGTATGAGTAGGAGAAGTTAACAAGTAAGTATCCCAAACTTAGATACTTTGATATATATTATAGATACATAGCACACACCAAAGTGGGGGCAACTGTAAACATCTCACCTTTGACCTATGATGATAGCTAGAGATAAACTCTCAAGCATAACACAAAATCATCAAAAGGTAGGTTCACATAGACCTACTAAACCATATCCGTACGGACTAACCACGTGAATAGGCCAAAGTTTAGCCCATGAAGACCATGAACTTGCATACCAAAAAGCCTAGTTCATGTGGACTAGCACAAATAAGTCCACACAGACTTGTCAATAGAGAAAGCACTCCGGAGGAAAAATCTTATCTATTCAATCCAAAAGCCAGAATCCTTTAAAGATTAGCACTCCTTTCTAGACAAAAATAGGAAAACCTAAAGAGACTAAGTATAAATACTTCTTTACATCAATAAAGAAAGGGAGGCTAAAAAATTACAACTAAAAATACACCTTAAAGTGGCGAAAAGCATTCAGGAGGTTAGAGAGCATGAACTAGGAGCAACTCAAACCATCTTCACCTAAACCTTAAGACTTTTATTCTATTGTTTAAAGAGACTTCTTGTTCAAGTAATATCTAAGGTCTATTGAAGGTTTCTTGATATCTTGCAAGCCTATTGTCTCTAAAATTGATGTACAAGTGAGGTGGTACATTGTTATCCCCACTTTTATTCTTGATGAGTAGGCTATCATAGTGATATATGTGATGTGAAATTGATTCTTATAGCCATTGTTAAGTATGTTGCATTATGATAATGATTATCACACGAATCTGATCATATGCATGATTAGGTCTGCACAAACTTAGTTCCTTGAGGCACAAGTATGATAGGTTAGTCCACACGGCCTTTTTCCTTTAATGTGAATATGGCAAACTGGTCTACACGGACCTATATCTAGTAAACATGATTTTGTATTTTAAGGTACTTTGTTATGTGTTAGTTGATAGATGTGAATCAGTATACTCATATGTTAATATTAAAGGTATATAATTATGTGCATGGGATTGAAAGATAGTCCACATGGACCCTTTGTCATAAGGGCTATATGTCCATACAGACTTATACATGATGAATTGTATGATGGCTTTTCAGAATATGCTCTGTTCATATAATTAATAGCCCTGAATTGATTTGTCCTAGATACATTCATATTCTGTTTATCATGTGTCAATGCTCATATAACCTTGATCTAACCTCATTTGGCTTTATTGTTCTTTGAGTTGTCAATTGAATTCCTTTGCTGGATTGAAAGTTAGAACGGACTTAACCCTTCCCTAAAAATGGTCTGCACGGACTAATAATAGACCTCCTTGACATCCGCGCAGATTAGATGATGCAGAAGTGGGACTATTTTATTGCTATGTTTTGTTTCTTTGGTTTTGTACCATTTACATTTCATTGCCTATTTTGGGGTTGTAATAGCTAGTAAATAACTTATTTTGCATGCTAAAACCTAAATTCTGCATCAAACTATTTTAGACATAATTAATTGGTGTTTTCTAATAAAATGGATTTGTATTTCCTTAATCAAAAGTCACAATCACTAAATGTATTTCAATAAAGGCCATTCTCCTAGAGATGGGAGTTGGGCAACTACTGCTAA
>CANXYI010275707.1:0-11859 GCA_948208565.1 Hura crepitans | reverse complement strand
CTTTTTCACTTTTACATACTTGGCCTCATAAAGAAGAAATTTCTTACTCAGGTAGTAAATTGCAAACTCAACCCCTAATTCATCCTTCTATGCTACCATAGCCCCTACTAATCTTTCTTCAATAGACAAATAGAGAATTAGTGGCTTTCTATGCCTTGGTGGTTGCAAGACTAGCGGATTTAGCAAATATTCCTTAATGGTGTCAAAAGCCTTCTAATAATTATCATTCCACTTAATTGGTTAGTTCTTTTTAAGAAGTTTAAAAATGGGCTCACATATGGTGGTGAGCTTGGCTATAAACCTACTGCTGTACTGTATTTTGCCCAGAAATCCCCTTATTTCTTTCTCATTTTTTGGAATTGGCATCTCTCTGATAGCTTGGACTTTCTCAGGGTTTACCTCAATCCCCATTTGACTCACTATAGACCCCAAAAGTTTTCTAGAAGTTACCCCGAAGACATACTTCTTAGGATATAGACGCAAGTTAAACTTATCAATTTGTTGAAAGAATTTCTCTAGAGCATCAAAATACCCTTCTTTTATAGCGGACTTGATCATCATATCATCCACGTAAACTTCTAATTCCTCATGAATTAGGTCATCTAAAATCCTTATGGCCATCTTTGGTAAAAGGACTAAAGGATGGGAATCATTAAAGGATATAATGATTGATTTAGAAGAAGAACATGTCGAGTAGAAGAACTCAGGGAGGCTCAATAATAAAAGGAATCTAAACAACAGAGCTACAGGTAGAACTAGTTATAGTGGGATAGGTAAAACTACAGAAGTGTTTACTATGACCAGACACTATTGAAATCTAGGTAAACCATTATCTTGGTGCCTGAAATGGTTCCAAAAAGAAGGGAAACTTTAACCCTTTCCTTCTAGACTTGCCAAAAATAAGGGCTAACCTTACCATAGATCAAACCTATATTGTTAATATCATTAGCACACAGGACATGACATAGATAACTACCACATTCTAAGGGACAAGATTCAAGATTTGATTGATTCAAGTCAGATCCCCGATCCAGATAAGAGATAAAAGGGTCAGGGTGCCTATTTGAATATTCCTCCACTCGTCAACATGGTCAATTCGGGATTGTCAGAATTGTACGTGTTGTGAGACTTGTACGAAAATGACTATCTAGCAATAAAGAGGAAGGCAAAATCAGGTCAGGGTTTAATTTGTTTAATTGACATATAGGCCATAGATAATAAAAGTAAGCCAGAGGAGCATGTACAAGATTTATGGGTTAATTCAAATTTTGAGCAGAAGTTGGATGAAGAAGTAGAGCCTAATGTAGTAACCCAAAGAAGTTGAGTAATGCCAGAGATAGAAAAAAAGCCAATTCTCCTAGTTACAAAAAAAAGAAGATGCAGTGATGAAGCAATTGAAGAAGACTCCCACACATAATTCAACAAGTCAACATCGGGTCACCTATAAAAAGGGTTACCCTATAAGGTACATATCCTTCTAAACTTTAGGTCACCTCACACACTCTATAGTTGCCTCTCTAAAGTTAGAGGCAACTGTAGACATTAGGTTCTAGGGCTCCCATGTTGGGATTGCCTAATAATGAACAAAAGGTAAAAAAAAATTCTAATAAATAAGAATGTTATTGTCAAGACTCAAGAAAAGTTATTTTTTGATTATAGACTTTAACCCAACTCGACAAGCTTACGGTGCAACAAAAAATGCGAGAAAAATAGGCGTCTATAGTAAGCTGAGGGCTTAAGCCATTTTCACTTTTAAAATGGTCGTTTTTCATGGCTTATTTAGGAATTTTTTCGAGAGTCAAATGCACGAAATGACGTCGTATCGGGAGCTAAAAATGATCATTTTAGTCTCTAAAATAGCTATTTTTGCTTGAGCAAAGATGCCATTTTTGGAGGCAAAATGATGATGCTTTGCCCTAAAACAGTGAAAATGTGAACTTTTATTTTTAATTGATTTTTTCAAAAATTTTGCTCCGTACCATAAAAGGCTTGGTGCCTCGCACCCCTTAGCATCAATGTTGGCTGAGGGCTCGAGCTAGTCCACCACAAAAACACCTATTTTTCTCGCATTTTTATTGCATTATGAGCTTGTTAGGCTAAGTTAAAAGTCCACACTCAAAAATTAACTTTCCTCAAGTATTGATGACAAAATTCTTATTTATTAGAATTTTTTATCTTTTGTTCATCATTAGGCAATTTGAACACGAGAGCCCCAGAACCCAGTGTTTACATTTTACCAAAGAGGGTACCTAAGTAAATGTTAAAGGAATAATTCATAAGGGTAGCCTAAAAGCTATGACCGGAAGTAAGCTTCACAAACTTTTAAAGAAAGGATATAAATCATTAACTTTTTAACCATGCTTTATCATACCTGACCTTATAATTAGTACCAGTAATCCCGAACATGCTGAACAACCCACTCCACCAGAATTACAGACTCTCCTAGAAAAATATCAAATTATTTTTCAAGTACTTATAGAACTACCCCTGCAGAGAGCTTTTGATCATGCAATTAACCTTCATTCTGATGTAAAACTTGTAAACTTACTAGCTTATATGTATAATCACCACCAAAAGGATGAAATTGAGAAGTAGGTGATCGACATGCTTAAAGCTTTAGTGATTCAACCTAATCACAGTACCTTTGCCTCTCCAATATTACTAGCAAAAAAGAAAGACAACACCTGGAGATTTTGCATTAACTACAGGTAACTCAATGGTGCCACCATCAAAGATAAGTTTTCTATACCTATTGTTGATGATTTGTTGGATAAGCTTTATGGTGCATAATATTTTTCAAAAATTGATCTTCTATTAGGTTACCATTAAATTAGAATGAAGCTTTTTGATGTGCTTAAAACTGCATTTAAAACTCATCACGGGCACTTTGAGTTTAAGGTTATGCCTTTTGGCTTAACCAATATATGTGCCACTTTTTAAGGGCTTAGAAACCATATTTTTGGTCCTTATTTGAGAAAATTTGTTCTCAATTTTTATGATATCCTCATTTATAGCCAAACATTGGAAGAGCACATTAAGCACCTACAAATTGTGTTTGAATTGCTGTTGCAGCATAACTTATATGCCAAACTTTCAAAATATTTATTTTGTCAAGCTCAAATTGAATATCTAGGACATATTATCACTAAACAAGGAGTTTGTACATATCTATCTAAAATTAAAGCCATGCTTACCTAGTTGAAACCAAAGTCTCTCAAGGGATTATGAGGATTCTTAGGACTAACAGGATACTATAGAAAATTTGTCCATCATTATGGATTGATTAGTAAGCTTTTGATTGATATGTTTAAAAAGGACTCTTTCCAATGGTCACTCGAAGTTGAGAAAACCTTTGAGGAACTTAAAAAAGCGATGAGTTCTGCACCTGTGTTAGCATTATTAGATTTCTTGCAACCATTTGTTTTAGAAACTAATGTATGTGGCAAAGGCATTGAAGCAATTTTGATGCAACATGGGAAACCAATAGCATACTTAAGCTAAGCTTTGGGAGTCAAAAATTAGGGTCTTTCCATTTATGAGAAAGAATTGCTGGCTATAATTCAGGTAATAACAAAAATGGAAGCACTATTTAAAGCAAAGGGAGTTCATGATTAAAATGAACCATGAATTGATCAAACATTTATTGTCTTAGTGATTGAATAATTACATCTAGTAGCGTGAGGTAACTAAACTATTAGGTCTCAAGTATATCATCTAATAGAAGAGGGGGGTTGAGAATAAAGTTGCTGATACCGTCTCATAAAGGGACTTAGAATCCACTGACAATATTAAACTAAATTCCTTAACAGTTATAGCCAATCCATTATGGATACAAAAGGTCATGAATAGCTACTGTAATGACTCTTTATCCCATGAATTAATCACTGCACTTTCAGTGTATCCAAATGTTAAGCCCTCTTTTACTTATAAGAAAGGATTATTAAGGCATAATGCTAAAGTGTTTATGGGATCTAATACTAATTTGAGGGGGAAATTATTACAAATAGCTCATGACTTAATAGTTAGAGGATATTCTGGTATTATAGGGACTTATAAAAGATTATAGTAACAATTTTACTGGCCCTTTATGACAAAGTCAGTAGCTTCTTAAGTCTCAAAATGTAGCATTTGTCAATACTGTAAAGATGAGAATGTTACTTATCCCAAATTACTTTAGCCTTTGCCAGTCCCTCATTCTGTGTAGTCTCATATTTCGATGGACTTCATCGAGAAATTATCGAAATCTAATGTAAAGATATGATCTTAGTGGTTGTGGACTGGTTTACTAAATATAGTCATTTTATTTCTTTGCAATATCCCTTTATCGCTATTACTATTGCTAAAGTCTTCTTAGATCAGGTGTATAGGTTACATGGCCTCCCTCAATTAATTGTCACTTATCGCAATAAAGTATTTACAAGTTCGCAAGAACTCTTTAGGTTGCTTCAAACAAAATTGCACCTTTCTACTACATGTCATCCCTAATCAGATGGCTAAATAGAGCGAGTTAATAAATGTCTTGAAAATTACCTCAGATGCAAGTGCTTCCATAAGCCAAATTCTTGGGCCATATGGAAACCCCTAGCTGAATGGTGGTATAACTCCAATCACTATAGAAACATGAATATGTCACCCTTTTAAGCCTTTTATAGATATAAGCCCCCTTCATTCCACCACTTACCCGTTATTGAATTATCTTTTGCTCCATTGGAAGACTTTTTATAGGAAAGATAGGGAATGGCTACATTTCCCCATGATTAACTAATATTAGCCCAAAATAGATTCAAACATCTTATAAATAAAAGTCGAACTGATAGGGCTTTTGAGGAAGGTGACTTAGTATATCTCAAGCTACAACCTTATAGCTAGCAATTAGTGGCTTTAAGGAAGTGTCCTAAACTCTCTCCTAAGTTCTATGGTCCATTTGAGACCACAGCCAAAGTTGGTAAAGTTGCATACCAATTAAAGCTTCCATCTAGTTATTCCATTCACAATGTGTTCCATATCTCGTTACTCAAGAAGGCTATTAGAGATTATCATGTTACATGAGAATTACCTCTTTTTTTTCCTACTAGTGTGTTAAAAGTGGAGCCGTTATCTATCTTGCAGACTAGAAAGATTACCAAAGCTAGCAAATGTACAACTCAACACTAGTCTAGTGGACTAACTTGTCTTCATAGGTTACTACATGAGAGGATCTCTCTTTTTTTATGCTCTCAAATTCCTCACTTGCACCTTGAGGACAAAGCTGCTGTTGTTGAGGAGGGTAATATAGTGAACCAAACTTTAGATATAACAAGCCACACTAAAAGGGATTTAAGTACAAGAATAGATGAGTTGGCAGAACAATAACCTCTGGATGAGGAGTTTCAAAATTGATGAGTTACCCGAATGAAGAGAGTTGGAATAACTGATTAATTGGATTGTGATCAGTTAGTTAGAGTTGTTACTTTGATAGTTAAGTTGGCGAAAAGCGAAATTGTTAGTTTATATTGTTGTAATTGATAAGTAATAGTATGTAAAGGTATGACAGGTATATAGAGGAAAAATATCAGAATTAAGTAGAAAATGATAATAAAGAATTCAGTTACACTCATCTCAATTCTCTCTCTATTTTCCCTCTCTGTTCTTCTCCCTCTATATTTTAGTTTTTATTTTTCCTTACTGTTGCTTCTGTAAAATCCCTTAACCATTCTATTCATTTAGTGATTAACACAAAATCATTACAGTGGCTTGGTATGAAAAAGGATATCATTAAATTTGTGTTTAGATGCTTGATATGTCTACAAGTGAAAGCTAAACATAGGTGCCATATGGCTTGTTATAACCCGTTCTTATTCTAGAGTGGAAATAAGAGCAAATTACCATAGGTTTTTTTATTGGACTTCCACTTACATAGAAGAAACATGATGCTATATGGGTTATTATTGACAGACTCATTAACTCTGCACATTTTTTGCTTGTCAAATAGGACTACTCATTAGATAAGTTAGCCTAATTGTATATTGATAAGATAGTTTAGTTACATGGAGTGTAAGTGTCCATCATTTCATATAGAGATCTAAGGTTCACTTCAAGATTCTAAGAGAGTTTATACAAGATACTAGGTACCAGGTTAACCTTTAGTACAACCTTTCATCCTCAAGTTGATGGACAGTTAGAAAGAGTGATTCATGTAATATTTTTCCATATTAAGTTTCTTTTAAAGGTGAAAAGTGCTAATGGTATGAAATTTGAAATATTATATTCTAGAAGATATGTTGAGAAGTTGTATTATAAGGTTAGAAAGCAAGTGGGACAAACACTATATATAGTTTGCTTATAATAATAGCTACCAGTCTAATATTCAGATGGCATTATATGAAGCCTTATATAGGCATAAATGCAAAACTCTTATATGTTAGACTAAACTGGGTGAGGAAAAAATTATAGGTCCAGATATGGTTAGGGAAACAAAAGACAAAATTAAGATAATCAGAGGCCAAATAAAAGTAGATATAGATAGATAGAAATCTTATACTAATTTAAAGAGAAGAGCTATTGAGTACTAGGTTAGAGATAAAATATTTCTAAAAGCCTCTTTATTAAAGAAGAAAGTGTTATGGTTTGGCAAAAAGTGAAAGTTAAATTTTAGATTTATCTGTCTATAAAAAATCATTAAACATATGGGTTAGGTAGCCTATAGACTAGCTTTACCTCTAAAATTGTCGAAGATACACAATATATTCATGTTTTTATGCTCTAAAGGTACAGATCAAACCTTCACACATATTCCATTAGATTCAGTTGAAGTGTAATTCGATTTAACATATGAAAAAAAGCCAGTTGCAACCTAGTTAGAGCGATCAAGTAGCTGGGAACAAGCAGATTCCTTTGGTGAAAGTCTAATGGAGGAGTCAATTTATAGAAAAATTAGGAGAGTGAGGAATAATAAAGTGGCAATATCAACAGCTTTTCACTTAAGATAAGTTTCGAGGACAAAATTTCTTTTAAAAAAGAAGATTGTGACGTTTTGCAAATCTCGAGAATTACAGTATACTATTCTGAAATCATTTTATCCTTAACTTTATAGTTAAGGACTAAAGTGAAAAGTTGCTAAAATGGGTTTCCATCAACTTTTTACTGGAAAATGACATAAAAAACCATTTTACCCATCCATAAAAGACAAAAAAAAAAAGAAGTGTATATAAGAATGATTTAACCAAGTGGCACCACATAAGCCATTTCATGATTAAGTTATACACATATGTATGATTGTATAAGCTATTAGTATATAAGACTTTGGTACTAAGTTTCTTGCTCCAGAACATTCAATTCGGCTAGAACAAAAGAAAAACATTCTTAAACTTAAAGAAAGTCATTCTCGGGTCCTTTAAAAATCAAGAAAATCCAGTGGTCCCAAGCTTCCTTTTTAACAAGTTTTGAGTTCCTTTGAGCCCTTGAGTGCTTAAAGAAGAATAATTAATCAGTTTGAGGAATAAAAAGGCTTTAATCTTTAATTTCAAGGAGAAGTCGAGGCAAATTTCAAGGTTCAAGGTAAGTTCTTTAGTGCCTTTTTCCATGGTAAAGATTTTCTTGAGATAGATTAGTGAATAAATAATGCTATATAATGTGCTACTATTGTTTGAATGAGGTACTGGTGGAGTTATGGCAGGAAATATATTCGGGTCTCAAAAGCTAAAGCAAAATATATCAAGAACAAAGTTGACAAATTAAGTGGAATGATTAGGTGAGAATTGGCTTCGAATAATGAAGGTTTAAAGTGAACTGAGAGGGTAAGGAAACTTAAAAAAGGGTGGAACTTACAAAATTCCAAGGTTTGTGCTTGTTAAATTACTTCCCCCTTTTTCTTTGTCATTTTGAGTTTATGGCCAAGTCATGGCAATGAAAGGGAGATAATTAAGTTTAACACCAAAAATTGTGATAAAAAAATAATGGAATGGTTAAAATAGGTTGACTTTGATGTTGAATTCCTAACTATAATTAAGAGTCAAATATATGATAAATGAGAGTGATTTTGTAAATTGTGTTCCTTGCAACATATATAACCTTATTAGTGTAAAAGATGGGAATTGTTACTCCTAACTTGTGTTAGATTAATAAATAAACTTATATGGTAAATAAGAATTGATTAGTAAATTATTATTTTAAGTCGAGAATTATAAGGAGGATGAATCACTAGCTTGATAGGTGTTTGTGGGTGTAAATGGTTGGAATTGTAATCAATTTTGTGGGTAATATGCACAACTGGATATTGAACTTTTCACCATTTATTTAAGTGGTCAACCATCTTCAATTCATCCGATAAAAAACTTTGAAGTTTCATAATTACTAACTAAAAAATCACTATGACCTATTATAATAGGTTTTCAGATTGCACATGAATTGGCTTTTATATTTTGACTTATCTTTACTCATTTGGATCCATTTTTCACCCCATTCTCTCTCTAAGTTAACATCTCTTTCCTCGTGATCAAAATGATGTCAAAACCATATCATTTTGGTCGAATGTACCAGTTCAATCAGAATTCGATTGCTGGTCTAGTCTAGTTCAACGTAGAAACCCCATTTTTTACAAAGACGACATTGAATCCATTCGAATTAGAAACCTAGTTGAACCAAAAAAATTTTTAATTTTTCTCCTATTTTGCTTTTTATTATTTTGGTCAAAAAAATAAAAATTCAATCGAGCTAAAAAAAGGCAAAATGAGAAAATTAAAAAACTTAGTTCAACTCAGTTTTTAGTTCAATTTTATTAAAAAAAGAGGTTTCTGTATTGAACTAGACCGAACCAGTGACCGAATTGTGAATGAAACTAGTCCATTTGACTGAACCGATATGATTTTGACAATAATGTTTTGATTACAAGGAGAGATACATTAACTTAGAGAAAGAATGAGGTGAAAAATATGTGCAAAATGAGTGGAGTGTGGTCAAAATATGGAACCAACTCATATGTAACCTAGAAACCTACTATATCAGGTTATAGTTATTTTTTAGCTAGTACTTATGAAATTTAAGAAATTTTTATGAGATAAATTGAAAATGCATGACTATTTAGATAAAGAACGCAAAGTTCAGTGATCTAGATTACCCTCAATGTTGTAGGTGAAATTGCTTGAACCGAACCTATGACCTTATGTGTTCGTATCTCTCTCTATATATAAAATAAGAATTGAATACGTAAAGAAAATGCATGCTTAAGTTATTAATTAGTGCGAGTGAAATGCATGGTTTTTTTTTTTTTTTTTTTTTTTTTTTTTTTTAAAGGTAACGGAACCATGCATGAAATGCATGGAAATTTTTAAGTTTCAATGGTACATACTGAAGTGGAAATGGACATGCACAGTTTTTATATGCATTTCATGCACGGTTACGTGACTTGTTATGAAAAAAAAATCATGCATTTCACTCCCATTAATTAATATCTTAAGCATGCATTTTCTTTAGATATTCAATTCTTTTATATATATATAAACTTCTTGATGAGGACGATGATGATGTGATTAGTTATTTGAAATAAATAAATGGTATTTGCCTTTAGCTCCTAAAAATGAGGAGAAATATATTTTGTATGAAAAAGATAAAGAAAAGAAATAGAAACGGTATATATAAAAAAAGAGAGTTAATAGAGAAATGAAATGCAAACTAGGGTTTGCATGGATTGCGAGAAATAATAAATGTAATTTGAGTGTAATTAAGGAATTCTAAAAGTTCATTAATTGGATTAAAGTTTAAGAAATGCTATAATAGCAAGTTATGTAAAATGATGATTGGAAAAGGAGTTAAATAAAAAGGTTAAAATAAAGTATAAAAGTTAGAAAAATGCTTATAACCGTCTAAAAAATAATTATAGCACCAGATATGTTTGACATGCAAGATTAGAGTCGGAATCCAGGCTTGGATATTGATTATTATATGGTTATAATGCACATATTGGAAATATTAGTGGTGCAGTATTTTATTGGTATCAGATTATATTCCCATATAAAATGTCGCAGAATTTTAAGATAACACTGGGTATGGCGGTGTCACACAATTTGTCCTAATATCCAGATTATTATATTACTTCTAGAGAATTATTGGACGGTAAAAATATATTTAATCTGAATGAAATAATTAAATAAAAATATAGACAAAAAATTTAATTAAGTTAAATAATCAAATTATAATATTAATATTAAAGAATTTCTATTGTAGGTTTGTAATTAACTAACTTCCTTTCCTCTATTAGTTTAATTTAGATTTATAATTTCTAAATTATTTACATAATTTACGAAATTAATTAAATTTAAATTCTTGATAATAATAAATTTTTTTAGAATATTTAATCAATAGAAATTTTATAAATACTTTCCTTTTAATTATATGAATTTAACAACAATTAAGATTTACGCAACAAATTAAAATTTATAAGTAATAACTGAATGAATATATTATGACGATATAAAATTAAAATTCTAAAATTCATTTTAACTTAGTATTGTTTAGTTAAGATTTCATAATTTATAATTAGCAATTTATCTATAATTTTTTTCATATTACGATTAATTTAAATGATTTATAAACCATGCAGTTATAAAATTTATTTTAGATGAGTAAGTGATTTAATTTTTTTCTTTATTTTATTAAAGCTGTGAACTCCAAAACATTTATATATTTTACGAAACGAATTAAATTCAAAATTTCGACAATTATAAATTTTATTAGAAAGTTTAATTAATAAAAATAAAATAAACAATTCCTTTATAATTATATTAATTTGATTAGATAAAGTTTATATAAATAAATTATAAAACTTTTATAAATATAGTTAAAGGATTTAGATAATATGCTATAAAAAATTTCTACAAGTTGAAGTTAACATTTTATTTTTAATTGAAATCTCATAATTCATAATTTCAAATTTATTTTACGAGTTTTTTGAATATTTCTGTTATTTTAAAAAACGTTATAAATGTCATTATTACCAAGCTCACCTTGTGAATTTCACCAGTCACTCAAATATTTTATTAACTCCTGGTGAGCGAATGGTTCAGTGCGACAGATTTTCTATATGCTCAGGTATAGGCCCTGTAAACATGCAGAAAAAGGACTGACTGTAGTTTGTAGATAGTTTGATTGTATTAGAATAAGGTCCATTAGAGTGATAGTAGTTCTTTTTGGGTATATTTTTGGAATATTTATGTATGTTTTGATATAGTATTTGTCTAATGTTTTGATATAGTATTTGTCTATATCTTGTAAATGGATAATTGTAAACTAAATAATTTTTTTTTTTGAAAATGTCTGGAATTAGTTTTATAAAAACTTAAGTTTTACGATTTTTCTGATATGCATGTTTTGAATTAGATCTATTTGATGATAGTTGAGCTATTTATTGAGAAATATACTTGATGTTATATTAAGACAGACTGGAGTTAAGTTGTATGTGAATTGAAGAAGTGCCTCTAGTAGGAATTTTTAGATAGTGCTCCCGATACGGTTATTATATTGCCAAAAATTTTCAAATATAATGACCTGATCAACAGATATGAAACATTTTAGTGTAAAGAAATTTTTTGTTTATTAGTGCTTTATGCATACAATGTGATGTCAACTTGGGTTCTGTAATGAATTGGGTAAAGGGTTATTACAATTGATATTTTATAATTTTTGAAAATTTAATTAAATTTAGTAATAATGTTGTATATGATTTTTTTAAAAAAAGAATTACATTATCAAAAATATCAAATTGTATTATAAATTATTTAAAATCGAAAGAATCGAAAAACGTATAAAATTGTCTAAAAATTTTGAGACAATATAATATGATATTTTATTTTTTAATACAATTACATGACTTCCATTTAAAAATCT
>CANXYI010275662.1:0-11579 GCA_948208565.1 Hura crepitans | reverse complement strand
ATGCTCAGCACATTGGCTTCCTTGCTAATGCATAGGTTATCAGTCATGGCAAGTGGAGCAACGGATTGAGTCCCAGGACCAGTTGAAGCATATCATTAATGACACGGGTAAGATGAGTCCATTACGGGCATTGTTCGCATGTTGAATGTGTACTTGCATTATCATTAAATTAATTGTTATTTTAGGATTTTATATATATGATAGATTAGTAAGGCTATTAAATATATTTTACTAGATGTAAATAGATGAACATGAACTTTTGGAGTACTAAATCTAGTTGAGTTTAGAACTAACCAATATATTAGTTGATTATTAAATATAATAACATTTCTTATTGAGTTAAATGAGCCACGGGTGAGAGTAGCATTAAAATGGGTGACCTTCTAGGAAGTGGCATCTCTTGCCCAATTCAAAAACGAGTCAGGTCGGAGGTGTTACATTTAGTGGTATCAGAGCAAGTTTAGGCAGTTTTAGGTATGAAATGATTGCATATAACTGCATATATATGGAATATATGTGTGCACACTTGCATTACATATTGATATACCTATTGAGACATTGACAAAAATCCACTTGCTTGTTAATCTAGAAATGTTTTAAAGAATATAGGTATTTTTTCAACACATAGAATAATCAAAAACATATAAAGGAACATAATAGCTTATAAACAGAGATAGATAATGATAAAGAAAGAATAATCTAAAGTTAAAATAGAACAAAGCAACTAAATAAGAGCAATAGAGGATGATATGGAAGGACTAACCATAATGTGAACGATAAGCTATAAGAATGATAATAGAATATAGAGAAATTATAGAAAATGATAGTTTTTAAGAAAGTAAGCAATAATAAAAAAATAAAACAGAATTTAATAAACAATTAAAAATAAGCGAAGAGAACAGACCCTAGAATAAGTAAAGATGATTGCAATGAAGCTCCATTAGGGAGGCTCTATGTAAAGAAAGATTGAAGAAAACCTAAAAGGA
Source organism: Hura crepitans (assembly GCA_948208565.1). NCBI lineage: Eukaryota > Viridiplantae > Streptophyta > Magnoliopsida > Malpighiales > Euphorbiaceae > Hura > Hura crepitans. Next base: position 10,593 of record CANXYI010275662.1, on the reverse strand, counting down.
AATGAAGGAAGCATGTAAGATAAGAGTGAATAAAGTGATGTAAGATAAATATGAACATAAGAAAAAGTTGTCAGATACGTAATGCTAAGAGAAATAGAAATAAGATTATGTAAACATAAAAACATAATATCATGAGAAATTACTGTGATAAAAAATTTAATCTAACACAACATTTAATAGGGTACATAAGTGAGCTAAGAAGAGATGAATTGCAAAAAAAAGGCATAAGTATAGCAGAACCCGAGGAAAGATAAAAAGAAATTGAGATAGGGTAAGAGTTATATAGGAATAAAATAATATAAAAGATGTTGGAAGCAAATACTTAGTTAGAACAAAGATGTTCGAATATTATAGAAATGTTATAACGATAATTGAAAGTCCTATGATAAGCTTTAAGGAAGGATATTAGTGAGGAATACAAAGTAAGATAAGATTAAACACTATCTGAAACAATTATATTTAAAGATGCAGGAATTGATACTCTTAATGTGCCTGTCAATTTTCCTTGACATCAAGGGCTACCTTCTTAAACATGATGCATGGGAATCGAGTTATGCATGATCTCATATCAATGCCATCATAAAAACATGCACGATTATAATACCTTCTCATCTTTAATTGACCTTATTACATATGTATAATTACAATCTATCTATATCTACACACATGTTGCCCTGATTAAAAAGGAAAATTGACAAGACATACTTATACAATAAGTGATTCTGGATTGAACACTATGTTAGTTAAAAATAGATTTTTAGAAGAAGATCTCAAGAGATATCGACTAAAATAGATATAAATTTTGAATGTCTGACAATAAACTAAGGCAAGGAGAAGGATTAAACCCTAAAACATATAAATGAGACCGATTATATGGCAAGATTAAAAATAAAAATTTCAAAGACTGGTGGATAAAGACTTATAATTAGAACAATTATCATCAATGTATGATGGAATTTGCGTTATCAAATATGGTTTAGTTAGTAGTAGCGAGTATATCATATAACGAGAGTACTAAGAAAGACTGTAGGAATTGGATCCGTTGTTACATAGACTCTTACAGAAAGCCAAAGAGGGAGACTATGCTAATGAAATTTCAAGGACAAATTTTCTTAAAAGGGGAAGGATTGTCACACCCTAACTTTTGGTCCAATTTTTGCAAGGATAGAATGGGAATTTGAAGAAATTATAGGGAATGAAATAGATGTATAGATCGTGTAGAGTCGGTTGGTGTCAACTACGGAGTGAAAAAAGATTGAAGAGAAAAATGGTAATTTTGTGGAAAAGTCAAGAGAAAAATGGGAATTCACTATTCATGGTCAAAATGAGGAGAAAGGCACATGGGAGTAATAAGGAAGTGACATGTAACCTAGTAAGGGTGAGAAAATGCACAAAAAAGTAAGGTTCAAGAGTGGGCCGTGGAGAATAGTGTCCTCAGGCCTAATAGAGTTAACCCGACTAAAAATTAGTATTATTTATAAGATATATTATAGTGAAATTTGAGGAGCATTTGAGGTCATATAGGAGGTTAAAAGTTGAAAATAAATTTTGAATTTATAGTTTATAGTAGATAGTAAATTATTTAGAGTTGAATGAAAAATTTTAGAAATGTGTTCAAAAAATTCTAAAAGTGGCACACCTTAATGGTCAAAAATAACGAGGAATTCAAAAATCATAGTGTTAAAATTTTCTAAAGATGGGAGCTATGAGAAAAAATTAATGAAATAAATTCAATTAAATGTGTACATATTTAAAGAAAATGACAAATAAAAGTATAGGGAGCATTTATAGCCCTTGGATCAAGTGGAAAGGTGGAGGAATCTTGGCCATCATGTGGACATAATGAATTAACGAGGTGTAAATAATTAATTGATAATTATAATTAATATACACAAGGGAAAATCCTAACCATCCATGTGTAATGTTGACTTTGGATCCTAACCCTCCATTCCACTTATAAATACTTAAATAATATTAAATTAATCACTTTAGTTTTAGCCAAGACTTGCCTTCTTTACCCCTTCATGGCTAAAATTCGTCCTCCTCCTTCATCCACCATTTCCACACCCTAATTTTACCAAATAATCACTCAATAATACACAAAAATTGTCACTCTTTTAGCCTAACCCCTTAGCCCCTCTAAATTGATTGAAAAGAGATGGATCTAAAAGATAAAAAGAGATGGAAGATAGGTGCTTTTGTGACATCAAAGTGGGTAAGTTGATCTCAAACCAAGTAATTTTTATGAGATTATGTGAAGGGTAGGATATGTTTATGGAATTTTATGATAATGCTTGTTATATAATAATATTTTTGATGATTTTATGTGAGGAAATCCATGATGGAATTGGTGGAGAATGAGAAGGAATGGTGATGAAGTGAGCTTGAAGATGAGGAAATAAAGTTAAATGGACTTAAGCTTAAGAGGTAGGTGTATTCTAAACTATAGTTTACATGTGGTTATGGTATATACATGAAACATGGTGGAATAATGTTACTTTGGATGAATGAATTGTATGGATAGAAATATTATGAAATTTATGTTAGGCTGTTTAGAAGTATGGAAAATAAGGAAAAGAGAAGAGAAATTTAATTGGCATGAACTTACAATAATCATGGAATTTTGAAAATTTTTGAATATGATGAATATTATTAGCTTGGTTTGAATAATTAAATATAGTAAGATTTAGAGTTTGGAAATATAATTAGGACTTAAGGGAGTTATGTTAAAGTGGATGTATATGGAAATAGAATAATTAAGACAAGAAATTAAATAAGACCAAAATTGATAGTCAGTAATATTAGTTATTTTATAGTAATTAAATGTAATTAAATTATAATGCTAGATAAAGGAATTGATGTAGAAAAATAAATAATTGAAATAATTATTTAGAATATAGACATATGAGAATTTGAAATGTATATAAACATATTCAAGCTAACATGACGAATATATATAAACCACAATTAATAAGAGAAATAAATTAATTATAACACAATAAGTGAGTTTAAGTGAATAATAGGTATGTATAAATAATTATAAGTGACTAATTAATTATCTAAAGGCATAAAGAAGAACATATAATGTAAGGAGATGAAAGAATGAGGAATTAAAGGAGTTAATTAAATAAGAATTGAATTAAATCAATTATACATACATAATTAAAGAAGTACGACTTTAAGTGAAAGAGAAGTGAAAATAAGAAGTATGGGAACATATAGGATTTAAAATGTGATTTAGCTAAAATATGATAGATGTATTAAGGTAAATGTATATACAAGTATTTGGGAGCATTTAAACAAAAGGAATCATTTATGTGACATAATGAGAAGAACATAACTGTATAGGTGAATTATTAAAATGAGTGAGACACTGCTACTACTACTAATAATGATAATAATAATAATAATAATAATAATAATAATAATAATAATAATAATAATAACAATGACATTAAAGAGAGGAAGGAAATAACTTAAAAATAATCGAAATAAATTATCTTATGGTCGAGAATCTTTAATTAAAACAAACTAAATGGAGATTACATAACAAGAATTAAAGTGAAAATTTATTATATTTATAAAAGCTACTTAAAAGGGATTAAGATAAATTGATTATGAGATCAATATGAAATTAACGATATTTAAGAAAGAAAAGTCCATATGTTGAATAAAATAAATAAATAGATATGCTAACTTAATTTAAATAAATGGATTAAATGTAAATGGTACAAATCATGCATTTGTAAATAAAAAGATTTATTATATAAATAAAATGAATAATGTCAATGAGAATTACTATGAGTAGAATGAATATAATAATGAGATTGAGATTGGTGCATGAAATATTCATGATGGGTATACATGAGTATACCATGAGGATAAGTATATTATAATGGAATATGACTAAAGAAGAGATTATGAGATCAGATGTACAAAGACAAAAAGATACGAATATATTAATACTTAAACCTAACTAACGCAAGATGAATGATTAATGATTAATGCTCATATTGGTTAGACACCTACTGGATAGGTTAACTGGTCAACTAGGGACTCAGTAGCTGCTAGGACACTTTAGTGTCATAAGAGGTCGATCCACGAGGACTACCATGAGATTTTATTGATTTATTGATGATATTGTATGGGTGCAACCACCTTAAGGTCCACGAAGGGCCACTGCATAATTTATGAGATTTGACGATGGGTGTAGCTGCCCCAAGGTCCACAAAGGGCCACTACACACCTTGAGATATGACATGATAGAATGTGACTATTGAGGTCCAAAATGCAAGCCCTTACATAACCTATAAGATGGAGTATAGCCATCGAGGTTCAGGATTTGAACCCCTGCACAATTATGATGATCATGATGAGTTATGAAATGATGAAGTGTGGCTGTCGAGGTCTAAAATACGGGCCGCCACACATACTATGATCCTGTTATCAAATGATGAGAGTGATATCTATCCAAAATGTGCTAAAAAAGGAAATAACTAGATGAAGTATGTCAAATACATATAATGATCATAATATTTGTAAAATTGGAAATGTGTGATAGGAAAAAGAGATAAAATAAAATAAAGGAAGAAATGAATTGATTTAATATTGAAATAAACTAATCATATAATGATAAACCTTATTATCAATACCCAAATACAATTCATCATAAATCTTATACATATCAAGCCAAAACAAGAGACATAAGTTTATTGAAAACTGTATATATGGATAAGATGACTTAAATACAGATAGATACATAAAAATAAAACATAGAAAAAGACATAAAATGAAGAAGTGAGTATAGGGGTAGGGGAAGCATAAATAATAACTATCATAAAGGATTAAAAAAGAGACATAAGCATATTCTTAGAAAAGGTAGCCAAGTATAACATATGGGAGATATACTAAATTATCATCAGATATAAAGATAGAAATAGACGTGAGAAATAGTAACACCCCTACCTAATGAAAATATAAATTAGGATGAGAGACTAGAGTTAGGAATAGAATAGTTATGAAAGGATCATAAGTAACAAAAATAATGAAACCAATACTTAATTAAAGTAAGTTATATGAATGATTATTATTTACATGAATTTAAAGATATGATTCCTATAGTATTAGAATACACCACTAAGCAATTATGCTCAGTGCATTGGCTTATTTGCTAATGCATAAGTTATCAATCATGGCGAGTGGAAGAATGGATTGAGTCTTAGCACCAGTTGAAGCATATCATTACTGACACAAGTAAGATGAGTCCATCACAAGCATTGTTTGCATGCTAAATATGTACTTACATTATGATTAAATTAATTATTATTTTAGGATATTATGTGCATGATAGATTAGCAAGGCTATCAGATATATTTTACTAGACATAAAAAGATGAACATGAACTTTTAGAGTACTAAGTCCAGTTGGGTCTAGAACTGACCAATATATTAGTTGATTATTAAATATAATAATATTTCTTATCAAGTTAAATGAGCCACGGGTAAGAGTAGCATCAAGATGGGTGACCTTGTACAAAGTGGCATCTCTTGCCCGATTTAGAAATGGGTTGGGTAAGAGGTGTTAAAGTTGAGATCATATAGCATGTTATGAGCGCATTCCTTAGTTGTGAATGGTGATCGACTGGCGACCAAACTAGGTAAGGGGTGTTACAATTTTTACTACATTGGGTAATTAATTAAAAAGTTACATTTTTATCTATTTTTCTTAGTTTTTTAGCTCGGGTTTTTTAAAGTTTATAGAACATGATTTATCTGATTTATGGGATTTTAAAAACTATTAAGTACAGTTAAGAGAAGAGAGGAATTTGACTAAAAAAGGTGAAAGAAGAAAGAGATATTAACTATTTTTATAAAACACACATGCGCAGGCGCGCACACATACATGTACACATATATAAGTCAAATGACCTAAGCTCGGTCAAACATTGAATAGTGGCTTATATTTCTCTCTTTTTTCTTTCTTTAACTGATATCATAATGAAGGAAGAAGTCTTCCTTTTTTTTTCTTTGTTTCCTTGATATAACATCGAATTAATCCATTCAAGCCATAAATCTAACCCTCTATAGTCTCTAGACATCAAACTTTGTAAGAATTCCAAGAAAAATCAATGGATTTTTAGGTTTCAAGTTGAGGTGAACATTAACCCCATTTTGATTGAAGAAGTTTTTTTTAGCTTTTGATATTTTCTAGTGTTCTTAGATGCCTAAGAGCACGTATATGAAGTTGGATTTGATTTTTGATGCTAATGTGATTTTATACAAATTTTTCCATAATGAGCCTCATTTTTAGCTATAAAGCAAAGTGAGAGGAGCAAAGGCAAGGGCAAGGAGAAGGCATGATAAAGGTCTTCGGTGTATTTTGGCCTTTATTTAAATGTAATCATTGAAATTTGATATGTATGTATATGTGCACATTTATGATAAAGTGTATGTATTTGTGTATGTGATTATGTTAAATGACCATTCATGAGTTTAAATGCATATGGATGTGGTTAGGTGAGTTTGTATTGAGGTTTTAATGCCTTTAACATGTCTAATTAATGGTGAGATGTGTTTTGTAAATGATAGCCTAATGTAGACATATGTGTATTTATTATGAATTATGCATATATATGGAGTTGTTTTCTTGTGAATGATATTAGATGACCTATTACTTATGTATTATGATCTTAAAAGTTTATGAATGAATGTAATTAATGAACAATGCATGATGGCTATATGGTTTGTGGTGTATGTATGCATATTTGTGAAAGGTGATATGTAAGTGTGATAACATGTTATAATGCATAGAAATTGCTCTGTGTGCATATGTATGTTATGGCCGAGTGGATTGCCATACATGGTCATGATTTTTTAGGCCAGATGATATTATGATTATGCACACTATAATGAGAATAAGGTATACTTAATAAGCTTTATGGCTGAAACTTGCAATAGATGTCATAAAGTGATAGTAGTCATAAATGCAGGACTAAAATGATATAAGGGTATAATTCATGATAATATCATAATTACCATATGTTCAAGTTTTGTAACATGTGCACATGAGCCTATGTAAGCAGATGGAGATAGGCATAACTGTGCATGTTAAATGCATATGATGAAGCATGATAGGAATTTAGATATTTATATTTCCCTCGGTTGGTCATTTGTTAGCCCAACTTTCTTTTAAAATTTACTTAAGCTATTTAAAATGTCAAAACCAAGAAAGTAAAATTTGATGACTAGCCACTAAGAAAGTGAAATTTGATGATTAGCCCATATAAGTTAACAACCTAGATTGTATAAGTTAACCAGCCAATTACAGGTTTAGCAGCTGCTAGGGTACTTTTGTACCTAATGTCATAACCTACAAGTCCTACATTGATTTTGATGACCTACAGGTCTTATAATGAGATTTTCTAGGCTTTTAGGGTCCTGATGACCTTCGAGTTTGGATTTCCTAAAGTTTTATAATCATGACAAACTTTGAGTCTAGATTTCTAGTTCTTTGTTGTCCTGATGACCTCAGTGGCCTCGGTGTCCTTATTATCCAGTATAGTCATGTGTTCTCTTAAGTATGGGTAATAAAATATGTTTAATATTAAAGTTCATTAAAAAGAGTTAATAATTGAGACTTAATAAAGTTGATGGATGTTGCTTATGATAATATGCATACTTTATGTTGTCTAAGTCATATGCATGTGTCCTTATTATTTTTTTAAATATTTCATTTTATACACATATAACTGCATATTTTGTTGCCATCATTATACATATATAAGTGTGACTGTATGTGCACTTAAATTTCCTTTATCACACCATTATGCTTTTCTTAGTGCACAATTTTATTTGCAATGAGTAAGTTGAAGAAACAAATTAGAGTCAAAGCCTTAATATCTATTACGGATCAAAAGAAGAATACTTTTTGGTATTTGTTGTTCTGTACATATTTATTATGTGATGTAATTAATTAGTGACACTTATATGTAACATAAGAGAGATGAGGCCTAATTTAGGATGTAAATGTTTTTGTAATGTTTAAGTTTAAGCTGTATTTTATGCTTGTATGATATCTTTTCCTATTGCATGAAATGTGTTTTGTGATGTTGGTTGATTTGGAGTGATTAGAGGATCATAAAAGCTGGGAAATAATTAGTATAGAAGTGCTTTTTCTTATATAAGATTACTATTCATTTTGGGATAATGTCCTGGTATAGCCTTTATATTGCCAAATTTTTGACACGAGGATTCCAAAAATGGCTTTAAAATGTTAAGGCAAATTTTTACTTAAATAAAAGTCTCAAGATTTATCATCTTACCAAACATGTATAAGAAGGTTTTAATTTATGTGGGTTTTTAATTAACATAAAAAGGTTAAGTTCGGATAGCTTGTTTGTGTGTACACTCCTTACTTGGGCTCGACGATCGAGTTGGGTAAGAAGTATCACATTTAATGGTATCAAAGCTCTAATTTAGGTGTTCCTCAGTGTTTAAGGGTTATGTATAAGTGCCATAAGTTTAGAAACATGTATCATATAATAGTATGATATTAAGGTTTCTAATATTTTCTTTGTCCTATAGATTAAAGATGAGTTCACTTACACTACATAGTAAAGAGGAAGTCGAGAGCCATGTTCCCATTACTATTGATCAGGAGGCCACTAAGGTCAAGACTGCTTTTAGAAGTGATACTAGATAGGCATCTTTAGCAGCTCAAGTAATGCCAATTTTTCTTCAAGAGATGTTAGATTTATTAAGACAAGCCACAGTAGTAGCACCTCCACCACCTCTACCAATTTCAGCAATCACTTCCACTACTGCAAGCTCTCCAAAAGATATATCTCGAAAGGATCAAGAGGATAGGAGCTAAGGACTTTAAAAGTAGAGAAGTGGTAGATGCTAGTGCGGCAGAATACTAGTTAGATAGGACTACTGAAGTGTACTCCTAAGGAGAAGGTCATTTATGTAACCTCTCTTCTATAGGAGGAAGCTTTCAAGTGGTGGGATGCCTTAACCAAGCACAAGAATGAAGTTATGTGACATGAGACTTCTTATTAGAGGAGTTTCAAAAGAAGTACATTACAAAACACCACTTAAATGCCAAAAGGCAAGAGTTTATAGATCTCAAGCAAGGTTAGAGGTCTGTACTGGAGTATGAGAAGAATTTTGCCATGTTGATTAAATATGCCAAGGACATGGTGCAGATAGAAGCTGATAGGTGCAAGCAATTTGAGAAGGGGCTGAAGGTGGAGATAAAAATGCATATAGCTCCTATGAAGATTAGAGATTTCTCTGTATTGGTAGCAGCTTATCATATTACAAAAGAGGTTGAGAAGGAGAGAAAGGAGTTATATCAAAAAAAGAAATCCTATGGCCAAAGATCAACTAGTGCAGCTCAACACACAGATAAGAAGTTTAAGGAAAGTCAATCTAGGGCACCACAATAGACCCAAAGGCAAGGCCAGTTATAGAAATAGGGACAAAGGGTCGAAGTAAAGCAAAGCAGCAACAATCTCAAGTTGTTAGTGCTCTAATATCCATAACTCAGAGTAATCAGTTACCCAAGGGTAAGATGTGGAATAAAAGACATAAAGGGGACTGCTAGAGATCCAGTCCATGAGTCTATTTTGGGTGCAGTTTAGCAGGTTATTTCATTAGAGATTGCCCGAAGAAGCTTAATAATGGATAAGGATTTGCACCTATTGTTGTTAAAGGTTAGAGAAGGGATTAAGGAGAGAAGATAGTAGGTACTCAGAGAGTTAAGGCTAAGACTATAGCAGAGCCTAGAGCACCTATTAGGTAATAGACCATCCGAGCTAGAAAGGAGATAGATTCACCTTATATGATAGTGGGTACCCTTCTTCTCTTTAATTCTCTTACTTTAGCATTGATTGATCTGAGGTTTATACACTCTTATATATACATTACACAAGCATAAGACTAGGGTTAGCATTAGAAATCCTTAACATAGAAGTTATGGTTAGCAACCCTATAGGTCATCATGTTGTTGTGAACAAGATTTACAAAGAGTGTCCCTTGATAGTGCAAGGGCATGAGTTTTTAGTTGATCTTATTGAGCTACCTTTTGATGAGTTTGATTTGATCTTGTGCATGGATTGATTATCCAAGTATCAAGCAGTTGTGGATTATGGACAGAAGCAAATATCTCTCAAGGCTGATTATGTGGTAAAGATTATAGTTGTGGATGAGAGGATAAACTTTCTCTCTAATGTCATATTAGCTATTAGAGCTAGATAGATGTTGAGAAAGGGCTATTAGGCTTTCCTAGCTCATATGTGTGATACCAATAAGGGAGAGCCATATGTTAGTGCTATACTAGTGGTGTTAGAGTATATGGATCTTTTTTCAAAAGAGTTGCCTAATAAACCACCTGAATAGGAACTCAATTTCAATATAGAGGTTTTACTTGGCATTACCTCGATATCTACAACTTCGTATAGAATAGCTCTTATGGAGTTAAAAGAGTTAAAGATCTAGCCACAAGAAATGCTTGATAATGGTTTTATAAGGCTGAGTGTATCACCTTAGGGAGCATCGATTTTGTTTGTAAAGAAGAACGATCGTTCTCTTC
>CANXYI010275570.1:0-25075 GCA_948208565.1 Hura crepitans | reverse complement strand
CAGGTTGATAACAAGAGTTTAGTGTAATGAGGTTAAAGATGTTTAAATGTTGAGATTAAGTAGACCAAGTTTAATTGCATTGAATGTCTTTGTGGTAATTATCTTTATGCACATGTGCTACAAAATAGCAAGCTACATCATAACCCTTCTTTGCCCTATTACCTTATTGTTTATCATACCACCAAACCTTATCAAACATGATTACCCTATACTTCCTTCCTTTGAACAAACAACCTTCACGACAATCGTAGAGGGGTAGATCTTTAGCAAGAACAAGTTACGCTAGTATGGGGGCATTAAAGCACGAAATCTTCATATGTAGCATTATAAAAAATAAAATAATAAAATAATAAAAAAGAGAAAGAGCTTGCTAGTGTGAACACCTTCATTCAAAAAGGCATATTAAGCAAAAATTAGGGCATAGCTCGTAAATGTGAAAATCTCCTTTGAGGGACGCTTTAGGCAAAAAATAGGGTAAAGAAAAGACAAAAAAATAAAAAAAACAAAAAATAAATAAATAAATAAATAATAAAAAAAGAAAAATAGAAAAGAAGAGCTTTGGCAATTTGTAAAGAAGTGGGGGTATCACTGATCAATGATAAAATGTCCACCTTAATTCTTGGAAACCATAAAATCTTGCACCACTCAGACAAGAACTTTGATTCACTTTCAAATAAAAATGGACACCTTCCCCAAACACAACCAAAATCCAATTCTTTCCTATGATGATCCTAAGGAAAGACTGATCTTAAAGAAAACTTTTTTGTGCTTCAAAATGCATTTGTAAACACATTCACATAGTACATTCATCATTTGCATGTCTTTATGTAGCATATCAGATATACACATTCGACACATGCATCATTCATTCATCATCTAACATGAGATATATACAAACATTCTTCATCATCGTGATTCATACATTTGTACATTAGTGTTAGTTCATTCATATATGTGCAAATATTTCATCATCACTAGTTCATGCATTCACATTTTGCTTATGCCTTAGTGTGTATATACCCTTTCTTCCATGCATTTGGCTCATGCATTTAGTTACAAAAACTCCTGTTCAATGTTCATCATACATGATTGCATATAAGTTTTACATTGCACAAATATACATGTAGTCAAAACAAACAACAACAAAAAAAAGAAAAGAAAGAGAGTGTCATGCCATACATTACTTATGAAGGAATTAGGATAATCTCATGTGCATCACAAACATGTTTAAATAGTATAAATAACATATACATGCATATGCATTATATAAAAAAAAGAAAAGGAAAGGAAAGAAAAGAGAAAAGAAAAAAAGATTCATGGTTACAAACATACACAGTCACACATGTATTAGGCTTGTACATACATACATACATTTATAAGTGCTTATCATTCATTCATTCTTCATAGAAGTTAGCATACCTATCCACATGCTTACCCTACCATGCATTAGATACTCATATCTAAGTCACGCATTCAATTTTCATCTTAAGCATACATGTATATTATAGACATTTGTTTTTGCATAAGCATGTATACCTAACAAAGATGCATTAAATACACATACAGCATGCATATGCTTTTGCTTCGCATCAAAATAGATTGGCTCTTAAAAGCAACCCTCTAAATCCAATGGCACACAAATGGCAAAAGTATGATTAAAAAGGAAGCAAAGCAGATTGTGGAAGAGATATATCAAAGAGCTATGCACATATTAATTAGCTGAAAGTCCAAAATAGCTATTTTACTCTTTGGTGAAAATAATCTATTCTCAAGCCATAAATGACATCAAGATGCCAGTAGAGAAATCCTAACCCCAAGCTCAAGCATAGGGTAGTTTTCAACCAGTTTAATCGTAAGGAAGCCGAGCACTTCATGTGTCTCTTTGCTATCACTTTTATCTATAAGAACTACCTTTGCCTGATATTTGACAAATCAATGAAAAGCCATAACAAGGTTGAGCTACTAGTGATAGCGATGCAACAATGTGATTTGGACATGAGGATCAAGGATACCTGCATGGCACATATCATTATGTTTGGTTGAAATTGAGATTCAGTCACTCCATGCTTTGAGACATCTACTCAAGCCTTAGCTCTCCATATATCTCTTTTTAATCTACCATTGCACATAGTAGTATTAAGACACTAAAAAATTGTGCTTTGAGAAGTAAACTGCTTATGAAAGATCATTTATCGGGTAATTTTCATGATGAAAAAAAAATTAAGCTATGAAATAAATTCAAAAGTGTACTCATACACAACATACATCCATGCTGCAAATGACCATTAATGACTAACACATTTCACCTACATTCTTTCCTACGTAAGGGGGTGCTTACACCTTGAACACTTCAAATGTCATGATAGCCAAGAGATCTTGGTGCTGAGAGACTAGAGACAACCTCTTACTCCTTAGCCTTTATTTTATTTCTACTTTAATTTACTTTATTTTATTACACTTGTATATTCATGTTAGTTTAAGACATAAAAGTGTGAACTCAAAAAGCGTTCATCTATAAAATTGACATATTTTGTGCTCACTGCTTTTATCAAGACATGAACAAAATAATAAAACAAATACTTGCTAAACAATGATAATGAAAAATGATAAAAAAATAATAAAAAAAGAGAAGAGAAAGAAAAAAGAAAAAGAAAAAAAAAAGAGATACACTAAGCTAAATAAAAAGATAAGAAAAACGAAAACAAAGAGAAAAAAAAGAGATAAAAGAGAAAAAAAAAAGAAGAAAAGAGAAGAAGCAAAAGAGAAATATGTATACACTCACACACAGAGCATGCATCCATATTATAATTAACCTTTAATGAACTAACAAACTTTATCTTATGATATTCGCATAGGAAGGAACTCAAACTTCAGCGTTCATAAAGAACTCAGGTGTAACATTAGAACACTACTTGAATCGATCAAATCAACCGTCGAGCACAGCTTTAGAGTACTACCCAACTTTTGAAAATAGAGAGATCGAGAGAGAGAGAATCGATCAAACTAACTAAAAAAGAGAGAGAAATAGACTGAGAGAGAGAGAATCAATCAAACCAAACCAAAAAGAGAGAAATAGATCAAGAGAGAGAATTAATCAAACCAAGCCAAAGAGAAAGGGAGAAAGAGATCGAGAGAGAGAGAATCAATCAAACCAAACCACAGAGAGAGAAATAGACCGAGAGAGAAAGAATCGATCAAACCAAACCAAAGAGAGAAAGAGAGATCGAGAGAGAGAATTAATCAAAACAAACCAAAGAGAGAGAGAATCAATCAAACTAAGCCAAAGAGAGAGAGAGAGATTGAGAGAGAGAGAATCGGTCAAATCAAAACAACTCTGGGTGTAGCATCTTAGCACTACCCAAATCAAATCAATCATTGAGTGCAGATCCATAGTGCTGCTCGACTTTTGAGGGGAGAGAGAGAGGAGAGATGAGAGGAGAGGAGAGGAAAAGAAAGAAAAGAGAGCGAGAGAGAAGGAGAAAAAGTGTAGAGAGAGAGAGAGAGGAGACAACCCAGATATAACCCTTTTTAAAAGATCTTCAGGTGTGACATCTTAAATATACCTAAGCCAACTCAACCTTAGGTGTAATGTCTTAGTGCTGTCCAGACCGTACTAACTCCAGTCCTTACATGTCTTATGGAGAGATTGCCCCCGAGGTACATGTCCCTATCCTTACTAAACTATAGGTCACCTCACACAATCTGTAGTTGCCTCCATAAAGTTAGGGGTAACTGTAGACACTGGGTTTTAAGGGCTCTTAGGTTCAATTTGCTAAATGATGATAAAAATGATAAAAATCCAAAAAATGGATTTTTAACGTCCGAACTAAAGATCTTAAAATCTTTAAAAAAAACTTGAAAATGGCCGTTTTGGCTTAAAAAATAGCCATTTGGACCATTCGGCCTAAAACGAGCATTCCCATATGTGAAATGGCCGTTTGGGCCCACAATGGTCAAAACAGCCATTTGGAATGTTCGGCCTAAAATGGCCATTCCTATGTGCAAAACGGCCGTTTGGGCCCGTAATGGTTAAAATGGCCGTTTTAATCTCAAAACTGGTCGTTTTGGCCATTTTTCCCAAAACGGCCGTTTCAACCCTTGGCTATTAATGAGCCCAAAACGGTCATTTTCACTCAGAAAACACCATTTTATGCCTTGGAGTGCATTCATAAAAATTAATTGAGTCATTTTAAGCCAAGGTTGGTAAATTTAAGGAGAGAGAAAATATTCTAGAGAGAGAAAATGCAAAAAATACAAAAAATATTATTTTCACACCATATTTTGGATTTCTTTGAACATTCAAGCATCATTTTTCAATTTGACTGGAGATCTTTCTGAAAGCAAATATATTAGTGTGTTGATCGACCCATTTTTTGTCTATTTTTCATTTTTTCTGCATTTTATCCACCTACTAATTAGATGTGGTAAATTTTTTGTTTTATATTTTTGTGTTTGTGAGATTGCTTGATTTCCTTTAATTTTTTATCCATATTTTTATTTTTTGCTTTGTATCAAATATACTATTTTTGGTCATTTGAGCTGATTTTATTTTTCCTTTTGCATTATCCATCTGCTAGTTAGATGTGGTAATTTATTTAGGTCATCTTTTGTATTTTTGTGAATATCAATGTTTATTTATTTCCTGTCTGTCTTTTTATTTTTGCTTTGCATCAAAAATAATATTTTTGGTCGTTTAGGCTTATTTCATTTTTCTTTTTGCATTATCCATCTACCGGTTAGATGTGATAATTTATTTATACGATATTTTATATTTTTTGCGACTGTCTTTTTTTATTTATTTTCTATCTATCCTTTTAGTTTTCATTTGCATGCTAATTTATTATTTCTCTTGTTGTGATGCGAGTAATCTGATTATTTGGGGGCTCATTTTATTATTATTGTCTATTATTTGGTATATTGTATTTTAGGCATTCCAAAATGTAATTCTTATTTTTTATTTTTCTTCAGATAGATTGTAATTTAGGTAATTGCTTTGTATTTTATTTTTTAGTCGAATTATTTCTTTGTATATTTCGTGAATGTTGTAATAAATTAGGAAAATAGTTTTTCATGCAATGGAAAAATAACCAAAATATTTTTATTTAATTAATTGGTGTTTTATTAGTAAAATAGGTTTGATTTTTCTTAATGAAAGTCATAATAAAATTATTTTCTAAAAATTAACATGTGAGAACCAAATTTCTCAAATTGAATCAATTACCCGATTTATGTATGATACATTTAATTTTTGTCCCGAAATATTCCATGAATACCAAATTAGGTAGAAAAAAATGGTTTTAGAGGGTAAAAGGAAATAATAGTCAAAATCTATTTTTACCCAATAAATTGGTGTTTTGCTAATAAAACAAATTTCAATTCTTTCTCAATAAAATTAACAACAATGACATTTATTGTCCAAATTAACCTTTGAGAACCAAAGTTTTCAAACCATTCTTCAAAATAAAAGTCATTACAATAAAATTCATTTTTCCAAATTAACCTTCAAGAACTAAAGTTCTCAAACCATTCTTCCAAATAAAAAATTCTCACAATAAAATTCATTTTTTCCAAATTAGCATGTGAGAACCAAATTTCTCAAATCCATCATCTGATTTTAATAAAAAGTCATTACAATAGAATCCATTTTCTAAAAGTGGCATGAGAGAACCAAAGTTCTCAAAATAATCAATTACCTGATTTCATGTATGTTATTTCGATTCTAAACATCTATTTATTTTTTTTTATAAATATATTCTGTAATTTCTTCTACATGAATGTGTGATTTACTTTAATTGTAAAATATCGCTTGAGAAAAGGAATAGTATCATAAATTTAAAATGAATTTCTGTATTAATTTGTGGTATAAATAAGAGTAAGGTTCTAAACCACTCTAGTTTTGGCCCTACAAGGTATTTCTCAACTCTGTTAGGTGGTGACTCCTACCTTGTGGTGCCCAACTCACACCCCCTAAGGTAATCAAAAAAGGGGGGGGGGCCTTAGATTCTTTTAGCTTCCTTCTCATCTTTTAAGACTTGAAGAGTGAGGCCTAAGTTGAGTTTTTAGCTGCTTTAATTTAATCATTCTTAGGAAAACAAAAAGGATACAAATAGTGCCTCCTAGCCTACTCCTCAAAATTATCTTCCTTCTCTGTGTCCTCATCTTTAGAGGAGATTACAAGCTTTTTAGCCGCCTTTTAGTCTCTCACTTTTATTCGAGCCTTGCATAGGGCAGCAACCCGTCTCGACAGCTCATTCTATTGGAAAAGTGGAGGGTTAATGTAACATACATGACATGCATAAGATATATATGTAACATACATGACATGTGTAACATACATAACACATATAACATACATATGTAATAGACATGAAATGTATAACATACATATATAATATACATGACATGCATAACATACATGACATGAGTAACATACACAACATGCAACAAATTAGCCATGACAGGAAAGTTACTTATGGGTTTCATCGATGATGGCCCTCCTGAATGCCTCCACCACCTGGGTGGTCCTCTCCATAAGAGCCTTCTTCACCTGATCAAAGGAAAGAAACATAAGGCATAAGCAACAAAAGGCCCAAGTAATGCAAGTGACAAGCCCAACAACCTTATTAGTGTGGTGTTCTCTAGCTCAAAGGCAACTTACCCGCTCTCCTCTATATAGAGTCTAGCAAAAGATAGCTCCCCATCAATGTCATATCACATGTAGCTTAGCTTTGAGATATCTACCAAGGTCCCTATCACTTCGTTAGGCAAGGAGGTCAGACCGATGGATGGACTTGGAACTTCACTATGAGTAAGGGGAGGTGAGGACTGAGAACTAGGAGAATTAGGAGCAGTTCTAGGTTAATTCCTTAAGGATGGGCTAGCCCTAAAGATAGCAGTAGGCTACAATACCATGCATAAAAATGAAAAATGTCATAAAAAGGAATCAAAAATTAAGAAACTCACTTGAGGCCGAGGAGGTCTCGACGTTTATGGCACCTGCGAGAGCCTATGAGCCGAGACCTAAGAAGTATAGCCCTCAGTACTATCCTCTATAAATGTGGCCCTTAGAATTCCCATGGTCATGCCTTGCACGAACTCTAGATCATCAATATACCTCTCAAACAACATTGAGTTAGGAAGGTTCAAAGGAATGAGGCAAACGTCAAGTCCTAAGTGCCAGCTTAGCACTCTCTCTCCTAAAAATCAGTAATATGTCTCTAAAGTAGTCAGCAAAAGGTGATGAAAGGACAAGCCTTAGATGAAGCACAGAGGAAGAGGTAATTCATTGATGGGAAAGACCTACTAAGCCAAGTCGATTTGTTCAAGATCCACTTGAAGTTCCATCCATAATCTTGGATTAACCACAAGTTTCAACCATAGTTATGGATCAACCCTGAGTTTAATCCACTAATTCTAAATCAATACCAAGTTCAATCCATCAGCTCAAGGTTCAGCCTCATAAGCCAATCCATCATTCTAGGTTTATGCCTCATAAGGTAATGCATAATCAATAGTGAAGTCTACACTAAAGCCCACTCAACAATAGTATAAGTAGGAGAAGCTAACAAGTAAGTATCCCTAAATTAGATGCTTTGATATGTACTGTCAATATATAGCACACACTAAAGTGGGGGCAACTGTAGACACCTCACCCTTGACCTATGATGATAGCCAGAGATAAACTCTCAAGCATAGCATAAAGTCATTAAGAGGTAAGTCTGCATGGACCTAATAAACAATGTCTATATGAACTAACTACATGAATAGGCCAAGATCCAGCCTATAGACTAGCAAATCAAAAAGCTTAATCTACATGGACTAATATGGATAAGTCTGTATAGACTTACTGATGGAAAAAGCACTTTAAAGGAAGAACCTAACCTATTCAGTCCAGAAGCTAGAATCTTACAAGGATTAGGACTCCTTTCTAAACAAAAATAGGAAAACCTAAAGAAACTAGATATAAATACTTCTCTACATCAAAAGAGAAAAAAAATGAAAAAAAGCTGAAAAATTACAACTGGAAATATACACTCAAATGGCAGAATACATCTAGGAGGTTAAAGAGCTTGAACTAGGAGCAACTCAAACTATCTTTACCTAAACCTTGAGACTTTTTGTTATTGTTTGAAGAGACTTCTTATTCAAGTAATATCTAAGGTCTATTACATGTTTCTGGATATCTTATAGCCTATAATCTCTAAAATTGATGTATAAGTGAGGTGGTACTTTGTTATCCCCACTTCTATTCATGATGAGTTGGCCATTATAGTAATATATATGATGTGGAATTGATTCTCATAGGTAAAATTAAGTATGTTGCATGATGTTAATAAATCATTACATAATTCTAATCATATGCATGATTAGGTCGGCATGAACTTGGTTCCTTTAGGCACAAGCATGATAGGTTAGTCCGCTGGCCTTCTTCCCTTTATGTACTTATGGCAAACTGGACCGCATGAACCTACATCTAGTAAACATGATTTTGTATCTTTAGGCACTTTATTATATGTTAATTGATAGATGTGAATTAGTATACTCATATGTAAATATTAAGGGTATATAATCATGTGCATTGGATGGAAAGGTAGTCTGCATAGACTCCCTATCACAAGAGCTATACAACCGCATAGACTTATACATAATAAATTGTATGATGGATTCTTGGAATATGGTTCATTTGTATAATTAGTAGCCCTTAATTAACTTGTCTTAGATATGTTCATACTTTGTTTATCATGTGTCAATGCTTATATAACCTTGATCTAACCTCGTTTGGTTTTATTGTTTTTTAAGTTGTTAATTGAGTTCTTTTGCTAGATCGAAAGTTGGAACGGACGTAGCCCTTCCCTGGAGATGGTCCACATGGACTAATAATAAACCTCCTTGACATTTGCATAGACCAGACAATGCAGAAGTGGGACTATTTTAGTGCTATGTTTTATTCTTTTGGTTTTGTACCATTTACACTTCATTGCTTATTTTGGGGTTGTAATAGCTAGTAAATAACTTGCTTTACTTGCCAAAACCTAAATTTCACACCAAACTATTTTATATATAATTAACCAGTGTTTTCTAATAAAATGGATTTGTATTTCCTTAATCAAAATTCACAATCATTAAATGTATTTCAATAAAGGCCAATCTCCTAGAGATGGGAGTTGGCCAATTACTACCAATTCTTATGGAATTATGAGTAGTTGTCTGGTCAATTAACAAATAATGAATGACCCATTTTTTGGATGTACATATGTATATTATATTTTGTAAATATTGCAACTTACTTCCTTATATGAAAAAGTGATACAATTTAAATTAAGAATGATGCATGCTTAATTGATAAGGGATTGATAAACGTTACAATATATATGGATAATATATTATTGGGGCATAAATAAGATCTAAAATTCCAAACCTTTCTAGTACAGAAGATCAGAGGTCCTAGTGTAGAGGCTAAGTGGCGACTCCACTAACCACTCTCATCCTTAGTAAAACATCATAATCTCTACAATATGTTTTAACCCATGTTTATGTCATATTTGTGCCATATGCACATCTAAATGCCAATTCATCTCAATTATGGATTTTCAACATGTATTATTCATACATATATTTATTTGAGGGAATAAGTTCATTTGAGACACTTTATGCCTCATGCTTATTAATTTTACACTTAATATGGCATACTTTAGTGTTAAAAACTTTTTTAAGCTTATCTTTATTATAAAACATATTTTTAGTTCTAAACCTCATTTTTTCATGATACTAATCATGTTTATAATCAAATATAATGAATATAACATGTATGCACTTAAATCCTCAAAAATCATAAACTATTATGTATATGCACTATTATGGTGCCATTCGGCCATACATGTCCATACAAGCATAATTCAGGTTCGTCAACATGCATGCCATATATTCCATAACATATAAATGTATAATTAGAGCTTATGGCACTAAAATTATAAGCCTCCATAACCATTTAGGTCCATATTTTGGACCTCGATGATCACACCCATCATAATGTAACAAGAATAGTGTACAAGGCTTCTCATCTAAAACATGGATGGCAGCACTCATCTTAAAAGGTGTAAGGGGAACCGCATTTTAGACCTTAACAATCACCCTCTTTATAACTTGATATGAATTGGCCCTTATAGAGCTCATAATAACAGGGACTACTGTCATGGTACTCTTAATAGTATAAAGTGTTCCCATACAAGGTGGTAGTGATCCTCATGAATTAGTATCGAAGAGACACCGAAGTGTCCTAATAGCTACTAACTCTATTGTTAACTAGTCAACCTATCCAATAGGTTATTTAACTTATATAGGCCTTTTTATTTTTATTATATCATTACCATATTACCATATAGCCTTTATTACCATTAAAGTCCATACTTCTATGATTTCATTAAATTCATCTTAGTATCACATAGAGTTATTGACTCATACATAATCATATTTACGTAATCCCTTATGGGATTTCATTGGATCATTAATCATTAAACCTTATACCTCAACATATCCTTTGATTCATTATTAAGATCTAAAGTTACCATTGTCATTAATGATTCATTCTTGCCTTTTCCATAACTTTCATTATTCATTTCCATATTTTATCATCTATTAGTTCTTTCATGTATTAGAATATGGTTGTATACTTCCCTTAATTTGCCCTTTGGGCCATGTGAAGTTATAATTTTATTTGTTCAAGATGTTTATCTTATGAATTCCTTATTAATAAACTTTTAACTTATCAAGCCTTAGAATCTCATACTTTCTTTTTATTACCATTAATTCTATCGTAGTGTCATAAATGATCATTAATGAATATCTTATCATTTTATTCTTAATATAATATCAAATATTTACATTTCATTACATATGGTTTCCTTAACTTTCAATCCATGGTTATATAATATAAGTTACATTGTTAACATAACACTTATTATTCAAAATACTCTACTTAATCATCACTTTATATATGCTATATGTTTCCATATCACATCATGTTAATTATCCTATCACATGGGTATTCTCAGGAAATCATACCATAATGATCACTTATATTCATACTTAGCATACCTCATAACCCTTTACATCTAAAGACCAATTCAATACAATTTATCAAACTTTCAATATTGTCATGCCTCCATGTCACATTATGTGTAATCAAATCATACTCATGCATAATACATTCCTCATGTCCTATTTAGCTATGCCCATGTAATGATCCCTTTAATTCAAATCTATTAAATTCTACCCTCGTTCATTAATTCCATAGTCCCTTTACCATACTAACATTTACCAAGATACATTTACTTCTCATTAGTTTAAACTTAATAATATAGCTATAAGTACCATTTGCATAAAATAGTATATTTTATTTTATTTCCATGCTTCCTATCATTTCACTTACATAATTAGACTAATTACATGCTTAATTACATTTATATCTCATTTATCTCATCATGTATGGGTTTTAAAGATAAGAGTTATATTTCTCCTAAACACATTTCTTCTACTTTACTTTATTCTAACATATTCATTTAATTAAATCGTATACACACACAAAGTAAGCTTAACCTTACACACATAACCATGCAAATACTACACATAGAATTTAACCATCAACAATTATAAGCCCTTTCTTTTCCTTTTCATTCTTTTATCTACCCAAACCTCTCCTAACAATTCAATTGGCATGATTTATGTCATACTTAGGTATTAAAACATGTTTGTTATTACATCCTTATGTCACATATACATAAGAGACATAATTAAATTTAGAAGTTCATCATTAATTAGTGTAAGCATCACTAAATTCACTTAGTTAATTCATTACATAACCTATTTCCTACTAAGTTTAAAATACCAAAGATACATATGTACACTTATTCCTATACCATTTAACCACACTAAGCTTAACACTTTAGGTAATTTATTTTATTCTATTTCCCATCTAATCCATAATATAACAATCTACTTAGTGCAACTATAACACCCCGCTCCATATTTAATTACAATCATACATAATTCTAAGCTTTCAAACATTTAAAGTCACATTTTAACATTTGAATTAAACATCACATACAAATATTTTCAATCAATACGCTTACCCAGATGTTTTCTAGCCTCAATTAGACCTCTTTACATAAATCTTCATCAATTCCATAAAACTTCCACCATAACATACATAATCCTAATATTGGAAAAATCTCATTAAAATACTAACAAATTCGATATTCAACCTAACACTTGAATTATTTATTTGGAATCTAAAACTAGCTAAGAAAAATAAGAAATCATAAAACTAGACAATTTAACATCATGGTGACACTATTCATTAAGTGAATAATTCTTCCATTTCAACTTTCCTCTTTGAGTTTTTCTCTTTAGCTTATGAATAAAAGATGGTGGAGGTTAATTTTTTTATGTTAATTTGGTTGAATAAAGCTTGATTTATGAGTTTAGGAAGAAGAAAATGGAGGAGCTACCAAAGGAAGAGTTGCAATTGGCTAGAGAGAATAAGAAAAAAAAGGGAATATTATCAAAATTCAATTAAAATTGCCTTATATATAATAGGGTGTAAGGCTAGATTGATTCCATGTGTAAAATCCTTAGGCTAAGATTAATCCTTACCTTAATTCTCCCCAAAAAGTCATTCTACATATTCAAGACATCATTTTAATTCCCTCTTTGTATAAATAATTAGATAAATACATAATATAAATATTTAAAGAATATCAAAAAATATTTAAAGTACCCTATCACATCTTTAAATAATTCCATTAAATGGTCTTCTAATAAAAAAAATTCCAAATCCAATACCATTAGGTTAATTAGAATTTTTTACCACCAAGTTATGTTATTTTTATATTATTCTAAGCATTTTTAAATTATTTTAGCATTTATCTTTAACTAGGTTATTATTTACTAACCTACTGTAAAAAATTCTACTTGCTTTTTTAACCAACTTAATAGCCCTAGTTCTATTCCAAATTTTGTCCAAACTTATTTTATAATATTTACCATCATTTTGTTCACTTATCTCAACCTCGAGTCCCAAAAAGTACTATCCACTCCCTTGTGTGGACACCCATCAGGTCTTTAATTCTTATAGTTTGTTAACTAACAAAATGACCTCATTTTGATACCAAAATTTAACTTTAACCTACCATTAATAAACCTTTTAAATAGTAAAAAAAACCCTAATATACTCTCTAAGGTCTCTACTCCTAACTCTGAGATACACTATCACATACCGAAATTTACCAAG
This sequence comes from Hura crepitans, assembly GCA_948208565.1. Lineage (NCBI taxonomy): Eukaryota > Viridiplantae > Streptophyta > Magnoliopsida > Malpighiales > Euphorbiaceae > Hura > Hura crepitans. The sequence continues at coordinate 11,787 of CANXYI010275570.1, read as the reverse complement.
TGTTACGGTTCTAGATATGGAAGAACTGAGGAAGCAAATTTTGTAAGAAGCTCATAGTGCTTCTTATGTTATGCATTATGGTAACTCTATGATGTATCAAGATATGAGGTCTTCTTATTAGTGGCCAAGCATGAAGGTAGATGAATCTGAGTTTGTGACTAAGTGCCTTACTTATTACTAGGTAAAGGCAAAACACTAAGTTCCCTCTAGATTGCTTAATCCTATAGTTGTTCCTAAGTGGAAATGATATAGAGTCATTATAGACTTTGTTGTCGGCTTACCTATGACAAGAAATAGATGTGATTTGGTTGACTACACATTTCATACCAATCAAGATGTACTACTCAACAGATAAGCTAATTAAGTTATATATTGATAAGATCATTAGTTTTCATTTAGTGCCTATTTTTATTGTATGAAATGGAGAACTGAGGCTTACATCGAGGTTTTAGATGAAGCTTCATAATTCCTTAGGCACCTAATTAAGTTTCAATATGTTGTTTCATCCTCAGACCGACGGTTAGTTAGAAAGAGTCATTCATGTGACTTTTGATACTTGGGAGATTTCTAATGCTAAGTTATGTGTAATGTTCATGCTAAAGTATGTTTTATAGTGCTTTAAGATATATTAGGAAGCTTTACTATAGAATTTAAGGGAAGTACAGATCAAGAACTTTTTATAATAGAATTTGCTTACAATAATAATCACCAAACATGATTAGGAATGGCTCCTTATGAAGCTTTGTATGAAAGAAAGTGTAGAACTCTTTTGTGGTAGAATGAGCCAAGTGAGGCACACTAAAGAGAAAGTAAAGATCATTAAGGATATATTAAAGGTAGCTTTAGATAAAAAGAAGTCATATGTTGATTTGAAGAGAAAAGATGTTTTAGTGTGAAGTGGAAGACAAAGTGCTTTTCAAGGTGTTACCTTAGAACAAATGCTATGGTTTAGCAAGAAACGCAAGTTAAGCCTGAGGTTTATTAGTCCATATGAAATAACTGAATGGTGGGAATAATAGCCTATGGTTAGCTTTACCTCCTTAGCTTTAACAAATATGTGATGTCTTTCCCATGTCTATGCTTTAAAGGTACAAATCAGATCCCTCACATTTTTTACTAGTGGAAGAAGTGGAGATACAATCTAACTTGTCATATGAAAAGGAACTAATAAAGATCATAGCTAAAGAAGTGAAGGAACTGAGGAACAACATGGTACCTTTTAGTGGAAGTGCTCTAGAGACACTATGCCATAGAAGAAGTTGCATGGTAGAGTAAAGCTCACATGAAAGAATAGTACCATCAATTATTTGAATTAGGTAATTTTTTCTTTTAAGAAGTGATGACATGTAATGCCCGAATATCCTAGTGTCATGAATAGTACTTCCTAAGATATGTATAATGTTTCTTAAGACTTGAGTCACAATAATCTTACTAATTGGAGTATCAATCATAATAAAATTTTGGGTAAATTTTGAAAGAAAACAAATTCATTTAGATGGTTAAAAATGATATTTAAATTTTTAAGGTAGTGTGAATAGTGAACTAGTTTTAGCTAAACCATAAAATATTCAATTTTTGTTTAGAAAATTCTAAGATTGATACATCTTGATACTCAAATATTCCAAATAGTCTATTTGCATAAGAATTGGAATTTTTGGATATCGGGAAGTACTTTGACTTAATCGGGCAAAGTTAAAAAGTTACATTTTTAACATTTTTTTTTAAATTTTCAAGCTCAAGTTTTTAAATGCTTATAGGACTTGGATTATATGAATTTTAGGGGTTTAAGGGATGGTAATTAAGAATATGCAGAATTGGAAGAAAAAGGAGAGAAGAAAAAGATGTTGAACTATTTTATACCACCTATATATATCGGTCAATGATGGCTTAAGTTGATCAAAAAATGAACATTCCAACATCATATTTCCTTTCATTTTCTTCTCCATGGCTGATGGTTATTCCTTATTAAGCCTCCATTTCTTTTTCTTCTTCTTCTTCTTCCTTATTTTAAGCCCCTACTTCATTATCTAAACATAAAGTTTAACCCTTCATAACCTCTAGACATTGATTCTAGTAAGAATTTTAAGAAACATTGAAAGATTTTCATGGTCTAGTGTCTCGATGAATAATAACATGATTTTGATTGGGTGAATTTTTCTAAACTTTGACTATTTTTTAAAGCTTCTTGGATGCCCAAGAGTTTTTTTAATAAGTTAATTTCTTATTTTGATGCTTGTATGATTTTATATCGATTTTTTTCATAACGAGCCTATTTATGCTTGAAAAACAAAGTGATAAGAGGCAGAGTAAAGGGAAGAAGAACACATGATTAAGCCTCACTGGAGTATTTTGACTAAGATGTAAGTGTAATCAAAATAAAATGCTTTGATATGTGTATGCCCTAAGAATAAAATATGTGTATGTGTATATATAACTATGGATTTTTATGATTTAATGTTGATTAATGCTTATGAACCTTGTTATGCTATTATGTGAGCATTGTTTAATGCTTGAAAGATGATGAAATTGATGGTTTGAGTGTGTGCATATTATGGCCAAATGATCCTCAATGCATGGTTAATTACATTGCTATTTTATGATTGATTGGAGAAATATTATCTTAGAATTGCTATGCATGTCTTATACAATCTACATGAGGTATAATGTCATGATGATGGTATAAAAATGAATGCTTTAAGGGTGTATCATGTAGTGGCCAAATGCTTTGGCCTTTTTTATGAATGGATATTAACTTTGTTCATGCTTTGTGTTGAAGTAAAAGGGCTTTATTTAAGCGAAGTTTTTGCTATATGATACTTTTTATGGGTTTGAGGAAATTACAGTCCTTTTGTCAACTTGGCCAGTGGATAATGTGGTATGATTGATCAAAGATAAAATCATGATAATATACTAAGAATAGGTGTAATATGCATAACATTCTATGGTGGCTTAGGTTATGTTATGGATGTACATAGAGTATGTATGTTAAAGTTCATATTTGTGTATGTTTGAATTGTCCATCTTATGAACCTAAGGATAATAGTAGTTATAAGTATGCTATATTCTTATGTTATCTCATACTTGTAAAACAAAATATAAAAAGTAACTATAATAAATAAGGGATGATGTATTCTTTAACATGTTTTGTCCTTTAAGGGTCAAAAAATTTTAAAAGCTATTTTGGAGCTAAAGTAAGACTGTGAAACTAAAATAAATTAGTTAGTAACCCATACAAGTAAATAACCTAGTTTGATAGGTTGATTAGTCAATTAGGGGTTTTAAGCAACTACTAGGGCACTTCTGTAACTCTTTTTGGTCTTCTGACGAATGCTATTTTTGGTTTTCAGACCATGTTTATAGACAGCTATAAAGTCATATTTTATGTTTGGCTAATAGGTCTATGTTATTCTCGATCTTTAGACAAATGCTTTGTTTGGCCAACAGGCTAATGTTATATTTGTTCTTTAGACTCATAATGTTAGATGAACCTTTGGTTTCATTATGGTCATACTGCCATACATTCTTATTATATATTTGGATTATATTTCCTTTGGTATGGGCAATACCATAATAAAAGTAAGTAAGAAACCTAAATTGAGGAGTTACAATTTTTACACCTCTTTTACATTCCATATTATATAGATGTATGAAAGAAACTTGGTATGTTTTACTAGATTACACACTTATATATAGATTTTGCATATCTATGATGATCATTAGACTTATACCTATTTTTATGTTTATTATTATAATGATTTTATGGATGCGTGCTCGAGTATGTGTAACACCTGTGTTTTGAGGCTCTATAAACAATGCAACTAGGTCCACGAAATGTGCTCGGGGTGCTAAGCCACTTGCACATAAATCAAAGACCTAGCACTAGTCATAAAACTACAAAGGGCTTTTAAATTGATGAAAAAGGCAAAATTTAAAAATTTACCAAAACTAATAATTCATTTCGAAGTGTCAACTACCTATCTATGCAATAAAATTTTTTTATGTCGAGAATGACCAGGGATGTGCCTAGACAGACCTAAAAATATCAAACCCTGAAGCACAAAAATTCCATTGAGTCCATTGGTGAAAGAATTTTTGAATTTTGAGATCGTTTGCAAATTCTTGTAATTTTCAAAGTTGGCATGCAAATCAAGGCTGTCTGAAAACTTCCCTATTGATGGAATTTGGTCATGAAAATTTACAAGCATGTAGAAGGGATTAAAATTTGAATTTTAAAACAAATAGTGTAATTATTTGAGGTCCTTGTGAATTTTGGTGAATTTTTTAAATTTTGCCAAAAACTAAGCTATGTCAGGATGGTTCGGGTGGTTATGGGACCCACCCACACCTGGTTAGCTAGCCTAAAGGCTATGCCAAATGTTACAAGATAGTGATAAGTGGACAATTCCACTAAATAGAAGGAGGAAATTCTTTTTCTCTCTATTGTTGGAACCGATGCTAGCAAGAGAGAAATTAGGCATTTTCTTCATCTTTTTCATTCTATTCTAGGAAATTCTACTCACCTAAATTCATCTTCATATGACAAGGAATTGATGGAAAAAGAATTACTAGAAAAGGAGTTCTCAAGAATTAATTAAAATTCATCAAAGGAAGCATGGTCGGAAGTAGTCCAACAAGTGAGTTTGGTGAGTTTTACAGCCTTTCTCTTGGATTTCCTTGGTTCTTTTAGGCTATTTATGGTTGATTAGGGTGCCTAAGGTCTAATATCATGTGTTTTAATAGTTTTTAATGTGATTCAAAAAGAGAAAAGGTTGAAGAAAAGAAGAAAAAGCTTCCGTGCAAGGGTTAGAATTAAGGAATTAGGAGCTTGAAGTGTAGAATTCTCATTGCTTAAGTGTAAGGTAAGTAAATTCAAGTATTCAGTTCATGCCCCTAAATTCAATAGCTTCTATTTTTGGTTTAAGAATGATTTAAGTCCATAAATTTGCTTGGATAGGTAGTTACATTGAAGTATTATAGTATATGGCCTATGTGAATTGGATGGCTTTGATGAAAATGAAACTTGTGATGAGATTGGAGTGTTAGTAGCCTAGAGGTTTAGGGGATTAAATTGTGTGTATAAGTTGGTTTAGATGGGTTTGGGTTGGTATGTATGCTTGCATAATTGAATGATATGGAATGCTAGTGTGTATGAACTGATTTTTATATGGTTAGCATGGATTTGGGGAATGACCAAGACGTTAAGGCCTACAATACACCTAAATGGCTTAATTAGGGTTATTTCAAGTGCTATAGTATGGTAATTATGATGATTTGTGGTGAATGATCATGTGGCTAGAGTGTTTAAACTATCATGGGCATTTTTACACTTTTAAACTGTGAGCTTTAAAATGAGTATATGTGTGTGAATTGCTTGTAGTAATAGTTAAAGGTGAATGTGTGTGTGTGGAATTGCTTATACTATGTATGAAAGCATGAATGTGTGGTTGATGCAATAAAATGCATAATTAAGGCTAATGGTTAGCTATACCGAAAAGCTAACTAAAGGGTAATAGGATAAAAATGTTGATGACATGTTTACAATAATATGAAAGATAAGGCATGATAATGAGAGCTTGTGTAGCTTAGTTAGTATGGGACAGACTATGGTTGATATATGATTAAAAATGACATGAAATATGGTTAATAATTGGCATGAAAAATGAACTTAAACTTGGCTAGAAAAAGGGTTTGAAAAGTGGCTTATAATTTGCCTTTAAAGGCTATGGCTTGTAAGTAAATAATGTGCTTAAAATGGCTATTAGGGTGTGATTACATGAAGTGGCTTGTATGCCTATTGTTTGAACTTTTTAGTGGCTTAGTCTATGTTGGCTTTAGGCCTGTGAATGTGTGAAATGAATAGTGAAAGTTACACTAAAAAATGAGGTGAAATAAGCTTTTAAACTGGTTGTTGCAAAGTAAGAAAAAGACCTATAACTGTCCTAAAATGACCATTACCTAAACCAATAACTCACATAGATAGTAACTAGTTAATAAATAATAATTCAATGTGAAATAAAACTATGGAGTTATGAATTAAATTTTAGTTATGACAATGCCTAAAAATACTACCATAAAAAGCGACTCGGAGCTGTTTAGTAAGGCCCATAACTGTTTGGGCTAAAAATCAACTGTATAATAAAATTAATAAATGTCTGTTTTTGACTTAAGAATATTGTAAGACACCCACTGGATGGGTTAATCGATTAACTTAGGGATTTTTAGCAGCTGGTACACTATCTATTTCACATTTGGGCCACTGTATTAGTATGTTGCATAGATAAATTTCTACCCTTGCCACTTAATACGAGTTATTAATTTTTGCCGATACAATGGCATAGGTCTTGAAGGGCCATTGTACTAGTCTGTTGGAAAGACCAGTTTGCTAGCTAGACATAGTTGAACTATCCCTGATCTTTAAAATAAGGCTGATATAGTGGTGAAGGTCCCGAAGGGCCACTATACTAGTCTGTTAGACAAACAAGTCTGCTGGGCAGATGACACCTCGTTATCTGTACCTTGAGTGCTATAACTTAATTAGGCTGGTGCAGCGGTCGAGGTCTAGAATGTGGACCACTACACTATTTTATTTCCCTTTAGGTCAAGTGTATATTAGTGTCATTTTTCTAGATGAGCTAGCTAAAATAAATTTAATAAGAACAATATAAATGACATGTGACATTGGAATATGATATAGGGGCATTTTGGTAATTTTACATGTGTAGTATTTATTGGCTTAATTATTAAAGATTATACATACAACTATTAATAATGATAGTAAAACTATGATTTACATGAGTTAAACTGAGTAACTGAATAATTTATTGACAGGAACAGCTATAGGGGCAATTTGGTAATTTTGCACACTGTTACCTTAAATTGAACCCAGATAATAGAATAAGTTAATAATAAGATTACATATGCATGAATAAACTATTAGACATGTTTTAAATGCTTGAATTCATAACTGAGTATATTATATACTCAGCATACCTATTTTGATGCATAAGTAAATGGAATAAGGATCTAGCCTCGTAAAGCATGTAGTGAAGTTTAGAGGTTATTCATTAGAAGGTTGATAATGTATATTTTATATAGTTTTGCACTCTATGTACTTTTATGGGGAAATGGGTAATATGTATATAAAGGACACATAATGTAGTTATATGAGTATAGAATGTGTTGTAATCCATAAGTTATTAATCTTTTTGAATATATATGGCTTGTGTCCATGTTATGTGAGCCTGAGGCTCTAATTTGTGTTTTTCCTTAATTGTGGCCTGAGGCTTGTGTTGTGATTTGATAAAATAGAGATGTTAGGTTGATACCTAAGGGAGCAGAAGGGTCCAAGAGATGTGAGAATATGATATAGAAGTGTTTTACAAGGTGAAATTTTTGGATAAAGACCTAGATGGCCGTTATGCTATCGAATTTTTGGTAAAAAAAATCTGACTATCTTAAAATTGCTTCATATTGGCATGAACATTATGACATGAACCTAAGGGAACTATAGGAATTGATAGAACTAAATTTTGAGTCAAATAGGATTAAATAGTATAAATAAGTAAGAGTTAAATGAATGAACATAGGAGAAATTCTAGGATGGGTGACCTAGTGGCAAGTCCACTGCTTATTGGGTTTCCTCAAGAATCCAGTAGGGAGTGTTATAGTATGTATCATCATGTTACTTTGATTACACCATAAAGCTATTGCTTAACACATTGTATGTTTTTGAGATGCATAGGTAAAGAGAATGTTTTGAGATAAAGCCTCAGTACGACAATATTATCAAGAGACGACATTTCTTTTGGTACATATTTTTGTGTACATAGATTATGTGATGTGTGTAGACACCTCAATTTTAGGTCTAAGACTTTCTAATGTATTCAAATTTTAACCCAACCTAAAAAGCTCGCGGTGCAACCTGAATTGAAAAAAAAAGGGAATCTGTGTTGGTAATAGAGGGCTTAGGTTAACAAGCCTAAGCTCGAAGGCAGACACTAATCTGAATAGGGTTATGGGGGTGAAGCCCCTATGGTATGGATTCACTTTTTTTTGCCTAATGATGATGACTAGAGATAGGCTCTTAAGATAATGGCATTAACCCATTATGAAGCCAGTCCATATAGACCTATCACAATAGGGTCCACATAGACTTAGTTCAGTAAAAGCAATATAGTCTGCCCGGACAAGCACTATTGGCCCAAACCAACCCTACCAAGCCTATGACCTAAGGTCTATATGGTATATACCCAAGCCCACGTCTATATAGACTTGCTAAAACTAGCCCAAGTCCATAGGCTAGCGGGAAAGTAGAACATATTAGCTATATGGACTAAGCATTTATAGTCTACACAAACTAAGTTATGAATCCCATACCAGATGCCCAGGCATGAATTTATCATCTTGGAGGCAATAATTAGCCTTTAGAGATGTGTGAATAGGGAAGAAGGAGGTAATTGGGAAGCTTGGAGCTCTTTAAGAATCGTGTTCTAAGCATCCAAAAGACCTATTTCATAAGTTCAGGCGAAAACTCCGACTAGGATATGATATACTAGTATTTTAGCCCTTCCTCAAAATTATTCTTCTTTTGTAAACCTTTACATTTTTATGTCATTGTTCAAGAGTTCAATCACAAGGTAAGATCTGAGGCCTCCTATTATACATTTATAGACCTAAGATCTCTAAATATTTATCATAAGCGAGGCAATTATATGTAATCCCCACTTCGATTATAGTTGTAGGTCGACCTTTTAAGTTGTTCCATGTTGTATAATTGATTATTTCCATGTTATAAATATTATGTAATTTTCATCCTTATCACAGACTTATTTGTAATCATGTAAATGTCTGCATAGACTTGTCTTCTTTATATGTATATGATGTGTAGTTTGCATGGACATAGTGTCAATAGCAGTGCCTTATTCATCTTATATATCACGCTTTCATGTGTTTCTATTTACCGCTCTAACATGCTTATATGATATTGCCTTGTATAATTATCACATTCTTTAATATGTATATTGTTGAAATTGTTGTCTAGTCAACACGGACTCCCTCTCATGAGGAACATAATCCATACGGATGATTTTGTTTCATCCTTGTGTATTTTGTCTCATAAGTCGACACAGACTCCCTCTTCTGAGAAAAGTGGTAGGCACAGACAATAACTTTGATTTCCATTTTTCATATGCTTTTGTATTTCTCACCCTTTTTATGTGTTCTTTATGTATTCTTTATCTAGTACCATTAACATTTTCCTTTAAGTTGTATACAAGTAACCCTTCTCACTAAAGTAGAGGTCTTGGTGATCATATAACCCTTATAAGCAGTAGTTCACACAAACATATGCCAGAGCCTTATAGAGTCTGCATGGACTTAACATTATATAGATGAGGCCAATTTAGTACTTTGGACTATTTCCTTTTGGCTTTGTATTATTTATATTTCATTGCTTTTTTTAGGTTGTAATAGCTAGTTAACAACTTGTTTTACATGCCAAATGCTAAATTTTCACATAAAATGGTTTTCTAAACTAATTAATCAATGTTTTCCTAAACAAAATGGTTTTCAGTTTTCTTTAATCAAAAGTAACATTAAAAATGTATTTTAATAAAGGCTAATCTCCTAGAGGAGGGAGTTAGGTAATTACCACCAATTCCTATGGAATTACGGGTAATTGTCAGGCCGTAAAATAATCAATGATTAACCCATTTTTCTAGATGTACAATTACACTTGTCGTATTCTTTAAATATTGCAATTTACTCTTTCATACATGAAAAGGTGACATAAATACTTTAAATATAATGCATGCTTGTTTGATATGAGATTGATAAATGTTACAATATACAAGAAGGCATATTATTTGGGCATAAATAAGATTTAAATTTTGAACCTTTCTGGTATAGAAGATTAGAGGTTTTGGTGTATAGGCTAGGTGGCGACTCTACTAACCACTCTCATCCCTGATAAAAATATCATAATCTCTACAATATAATAATATTAAAGCTCTCATATGACATACTCAAGGGAAAGTGGGCCTAAGTTGTATTATACAGTGTTTTATGACTTAAGTGTTTTGCAACTTTATTAAAGTTTATTTAAAATGTTTTGACTTATATGGTATCTCTTGTTGTCGCATGAAATGTGTTTTAATTTGTTGGTTGATTTGGAGTGATAAAAGGATCACAAAAGTTGAGAAATGAGTTTTGGTTCATATAGGGTGCTTTTACCTATGCAAGTTTACTATTCATTATGGGATAGTGTTGCGGTACAACAAATATGCAGCTAGATTTTCTACACTAAGATTCCAAAATTTGTTTTAAAACGTAAAAGTAAATTTTATTTAAATAAGATTTTTAAGGTTTAATACAAAATTAAATGACTTCATGAATGTTTTAATTAATAATGGGCTTCTAAAGAGAGTATGTTAGATTGATGCTTTATGTGTCGCTCCTTATTCAAGTTCAACAATAAGATCAGGTAAAGGGTGTCAAATGTGAGAGGGTCTTGAAATATTCAAATGATGAATAGTGAATAACAAAGCATTATAACATTCATATTAAAAAGACACATGTAAAAGGTTTAGCCTTTACATGTTAGACATGTTTAGCCAAAAAAGAAGTCCCAATAGGTTCAATAGCATTTTGGGATGGTTAAATCATATTTCACATGTATAGGACCACATAGCATACAATATAATTTTTCAAAAAGAACTAGGGGAAGTTGTTATTGTTCAATAAATGAGTTCAAGATTAGGCCGTACAAGTTATGATCATTTAAGGATGGTCCCTTTACAATGAGTCTATCTCATCATAAGCATTTGACCTATTGGTTTACCCTTTGATATACCTTATAAGCATATGGCTTAAATTTGATGACATCTCTAACATTCCCCTAAATTGTGTGAAAATGGGTTTATGCTTTGAAATGGCATCAGATTATAAAAAGGGATGCCTAACTTATTCTAAGGCTCTAGCATGTAATAAAATTTTAAAGAAAGATAATATTAAAAATTCAAACACTAGTTCCATATTAATTTGAGGTATTTTTAGTGCATTGTCTTATGGTGTCCCTAGTGGAGCAGCCAATGTTCTCATGCCTTTTATTTTGAGGCATGTTGATTGTAAATTACTAAAGGCTCGACCCAATTATCACTCTTTGAATCCCAAATGAAAAGCATGAAATTCAAGGAATCTCAAACCATTAATAATTAGTCAATTAGGGAAGTGTGAGTCAAACACTATATGGTAGGAGTTGCCACCTAACTAAAATCAAGAAATAACTTGCAGGGCTAAAAGTAAAGAATGGTTTGAAAATCTACTCTTATTCATACCTCAAGTTAATATGAAATTTTATATTGAACTTATAATTTTATCTTTCCCCTCAAATAGATTTTACAATTTGAAAATAAATACCTAATCATGTGAGAATAAAGACAACAAGCATATTTACAAATGGTAAAGGAAATGCATAAAATTTAAAGAAACCATACATCCAACTAGGTAATGATTATTTTGGGAACTTTGGTTCTCACATACCAATTTGTGAAACCATATTTCCTTATTATGACTTTTATTAAAGAAAAATCAAAACCTATTTTTTTTAGAAAACACCAATTAACTATATAAAAAAATTTAGGTTATTTTTTATAGCATACAAAACCATTTTCTACTTATTACAATTGTAACACCTGTAAGTCGAGGCTTCATGAACAGTACCACTGAGGCCAAAAAGTGTTCCCAGATTACTAAGTCATGTTCATGAGGCTCGAGGTAGTAGTACTAGTC
>CANXYI010275501.1:0-12751 GCA_948208565.1 Hura crepitans | reverse complement strand
TCGCCCTATCTAGTTTTTTCTTAAGATGTAATGGCTCACCTACTTTAAAGGCATTATCTGTGTCAGGTATGTATCTCTTTCTCTAAACTTTGCATAAACTCACATACTCTATGGTTGTCTTCCCAAAGTTGGGGATAACTATAGACACTAAGTCTTAAGGCTCTCAAGTTTTAATAGCCTATGATAATAGCCAGAGATGAGCCCAAGCAATAAGATAAAGGAACCTTGAAACCAAGTTTCCATAGACTTGAACATCTTGGTCTATTGAAATAAAACTTTATAGATCTAGTCCATATATAGTTAAAGGAATTTAGATCCATATAAACTTAATATCATATAGTTTGCATGGACTTACAAGTTCAAAATTGAGCCCATGGCTTATGGCATGCTTGGACTGCTAAGGCCTCTAGTTTGTAAAAACTTGCAAACAACTAACTCAAATAAATTAAGCCCATGGCCTATGGCCTGCTAGGACCACTAAGGCCACTAGTCTGTATGGACCTCTTTACCAAAGTACAGTCCTCACTGACCTCATTTTGAAAAGTTTTGAGAAAAATAGTCTTCCTAACTGGACTCTGGTAAGACTTGCTATTCAGCTAAAAGGGAATGCCTCACCAAAGCCCCATAAATTCCTCTCTTATAAACCTAAATTTAAGGGGGGAATTATCAAGAGTCAATATAAGAAAACCCTACTATGAAAGCTATTTTACAAGTCCAAACCCTAACTAAAATTCTTTATTTTCTCCCAAAACATAACCCTTTTCTTGTTACATGGAGCATAAATCACAAGGTAAGATCTGAGGCCACTATTACCATCATTTTCATTATTTTAACTTTATTTTCTTTACTTCATTTTTTTATTAATAATCTCTAATGATTAATTAGCTATGTAAGGTGATTCTCTATAATCCTCATGGTAATTATGAGAGTAGGTAATAGCCATATCTGTTTTATCATGTAATTTATTCATTTTTTAAATTTAATTCTCTATTCTATTTCATAAACATAGTCTGCACGAACTTTCTTTCTTGACGAAATAAGTCTATGTAGAGCTATAATTTATGTATATCATTAGTTGTAGTCTATGCAAACTTAATTGTGATAATAGTGTTATGCCATTACGAGTTATATTTTGTTCTAATCATAATTTAATTGATTTTTAGTAATGAATAATGCATTTTTTGGTTCATAATTGTGTTTATTGCATGATATCTAAATGCATTGCTACTAATTACATTATATTAGTAAAGTCTTAATAATTTTCATCATTAATATGAATTTTTAATTATGTGATATGTCTGCATGGGTCTCCTTTAACAAGGAGTTAGGTTTATATAGACTCTTACATCTTATGTACCTTTCTATAGGGGGTTCTATAGACTTTCACATGGGAAACAGTAACTAGGTTCTGTGATCATCCTAATGTTTGTTCACATGTATGTTCTAATAATAAGAATACCATTCATAATTTGCTATACTTATGTTAATCTCATATGCTTAAGTTCCTTTGAGACCTATAGTTGTGTTTCTCACCATTCTGTTTAAGCATGTGTGAGCTTGATTTTTTTATGGTTCTTTATAGTCTAGACAAACTTATTATAAGGAATATAGGATGTCTATATAGACTTATTTATAGGAATCATTTATAGTTTGCATGAACTTAGTGACCTTGAAGCTAAGTAGATTGTTCATTTTCTTTATTTTGTTTTGGTTATGCCCTTTTTTAAAAAGTTTTTTTATTATTTTAGGTTGTAATAGGTAGCTATATTAACTTGTTTTGTATGTAAAAGTACCACTCACCATAATGATTCTTCTACTAATTAATTTAGTGTTTTTCTAATAAAATGGTTTTGAGAATTTTCTTAATAAAAGTCACTATTAAAAAAATGTATTTTAACAAAGGTCAATCTCTTAGAGATAGAAGTTAGGCAATTACTCCTAATTCGTATAGAATTATGGGTAATTGTATAGTCACATACAATAAATCAATGACCTAATTTTTGGATTACTTTAATGTATTCCTTTTTAATATTGAACTTATTATTATAACTTGTTTTTTTATATAAATTATGTGTAAAGATGTTATGTATGATTTTAATTTACTCACTTACCTCTGTATGACCTGCTACAATGCTTACATGGTTGTGTAGGTGCACTTTTAGAAGCTTATCCTAGTGTGCTAGCCACTAATTCTACTCCACGATCTCTCTTAATAGTGTTTATATACTTAGTAAAAGAACCCTACTAATAAGATCTCTTCTTTTTTTTTATTGGAAGATAAAGCAGCATTGCTTTATCATTATCTTATCTTATTTTATTCTCTATTCCTTCTATTTTGGTTTAGCTCATTGATCTATTCTATTTTTATATTACCTAACACAAGCTCTAGGAAGTCCTTGATTTTACTAGCTGCCACACTAACTTTAATGATATAGTTGAGCCTATTTTGAAAATCATTTGCGCATCTAATAGCTTCTATGGGGAATATGACCTCAACATATCTAAGAAGTGAGATTGAGGAACTCCCAGCATCTAGCTTCTTTGAAAGTTTTGTTGATGAATCTCTTTTGAAACTGTATCTAGAAAAATTCCTAGGTTATTGCCTTAGCCAGCTAGCCTTGGGTCACTATCCTTCACCAATTGTATGCTACTTATTAGAGGAAAGACTTGGCATATATTAAGCTCTCCTCATCTATGCATTTCAATTATTTGAAGATCCTAACTATTTTCTCCAACCAATATTCTACAATTGCTAAGTCTTATTCCTTAAGCCCTTTAAATTCTTTAGCTCGAAACTTTTTGAGTTTTTTAAATGATTGATCATTTAGGTGGTTTAGGTTGTGGAGCTAAAGGTGATAACTATGGTACAGCTACAATTGCTACCCTTCATAACTCAATAAGGTGAGGTAATATTGCTTGCTATCCTTCAACTAGCTACACGGGTGGAATAGGGTCAAAATCTATAAGTTATCCTAGGTTATCCCCACTAATTGGGTTGTATCTCTCAACCTCCTCATCAAGTGCTTGTTGGATACTTTGGGACATGTTGTATATAATTAATAGAGAGTAATTTTCATAATTAGTCCATAGCTAATATAGATGCAATGCAAATGATTATGCATATTTTGACATAATTGCAAATAATGTGCAATGGACTCATGATTCACAAGCTAGAACTGCTTAAGCCTAGCTTTAATACCATCAAATGTGACACCCCTCTTACTAACATCCTAGGATACTAGATGTAAAAGTTCCACATTATATGCCATAGGCACCGAAGACATGCATACATTCATATACATTGACAAGAAAAATCCTATCTCAACTATCATTATTAACAAACATCTTGTTTAAATAATATTATTAACCTATCTATTTTTTTATACTCAAGAATGCGATATAAAGGAATCATGATTTAAAAAACCAAGCTCAAAGTCCACAAATAGTTAACAAATAAATTAAGAAGCCAAAAAGTTAGCTTTATAACCCTAAAATATATAAAAAGCTTTAGAAAGCATTATTTGAAAATGATATAGTTTTATAGAAGCATGAAAATATCAAAATATGGATAAATGGAAAAATATGCTCATGACTAGCTGCAACCATCTCTATTAGCAAAGCTTTTTTAGTTGATGCCATCATTAACCTATGCATGGAAATAACTAACACACTAAGCAAAATTGCTTAGTGGTATATAAACTATCTTTGAATACCCACACATATATAAACACAAATCACAACATTACAAGTATAATCACACCAATTCCAATCATACACCACATTATCACTTAGAGCTCATGCATATTCTTACTTTAACTTGCCTCCTCAGTGAGTGTCATTTTGAATTATATTTAAATAGGAATATAGCATGCTTTTATCAATTCATCATTATATATATGTACACATAATAATTATGCTTATATCATTTTATAGATCATATCATTTATAATCTCATGCCAAAATCATATATCAATTGAGTCAAACTATTCCATTATCTCATATACATATTTCATTTAAACATTCATTGTTCATGTGTTATTTTATTTCCATGTTCACTTTATTTTATTATGCAATGTATTTTAAGACTATTATGGATTAGATAATGAGTTTCATATCACTCTAAAGAGATCATCAATATGTTGCTTTAAAGAGCTATAAATCACATCATTATAAAGAATTAGTGCCATTAATCCATAGAGCTAGAGATTGTATGGTGCCCTCTAGGCTTATATGATTGTACCCACTAAAATGATGTTGTAGTACTGCTAAAGACCCTATTAGAATGCCAATTATAGATGCTTAGATTTTGGTCTTGAAATTTCCTATGAATTTGACCTTTAACCCAGTCCAAAAAGCTTGTAGGGTGACTTATATTGAAGAAAAAATAGGGACATGTATTGGTAGTAGAGGGCTTAGGTCAATATGCCTAAGATCGAAGCCCAGCACTAATTTTGATGGGGGTGTAGAGGCAAAGCCTGAATGGTATAGACTCATTCATTTTTGGGCCTATGATAGTAGCCAGAGACAAGCTCAAGTAACAAGGTAAGTAACCTGAAACACTGGTCCATACGGACCAATAAGTAGCATATTCACACAAACTTGCTTACCTAAGGTCTGCATGGACTAACATATAAGTAACCTAAATGAATTGAGCCCATAGCTTATAGCCTACTTGATTCACCAAAGCCTAAGGTCTGCATAGACCTTATTCCACACAAAAAGTTTAGCATGGACATTATTTTAAAAAGCTTTTAGAAATTAAATATTCCAATCAAGCTTTAATTCCTAATCCCATTAGAATTCCCATTTAATTAAATGGGAGAACCGTCACAAGACCATATAAATACCCCTTCAATCAACCTATCTCATCACCAACAAACACCATAAACTACGACCAATTATCAAGAGTTAATAAAGAAAACTCTATCACTACATTCATTTTACTAGTCCTTAAGCCCTTACTAAAAGTTACTATTCTTTTAAACTCCTATATTTTGTCTTATTGCTTGAAGCATTAATGAAGGTAAAATTTGAGGCTGCTTTTCTTGTTATTTTTCATTGTTTTATTTTTTTTCTTAATTGAGGATCTCTATGATTAATTGATATGTGAGCCAATTCATTGTAATCCCTACATCAATTATAAAAGTAGGTTTATGTTTTAAATAATTTAAATCATGTTTTAATCGTTCATAGAAAAATTGTAATTGCACTTACTTTTTAGAACTAGCAACTAAGTCCACACGAACCTATTTTAATGAGGTTTAAGGTCCACATGGACCTATTATTTTAATATATGTATAAGATGAGGTCTACATGGACTGATATTCAATAAAATTTTTATGTTCATCTTCTATATTCCATTTTAATAGTTATTTAATGTTTAATGACATATGTTTCATCTTTATTAACCACTATAACAAGTTTATTAATGTGTATTTATGTCAAATATGTCATTATAATTGAATTTCACAAGTTCTATTCTTCAATATATATGTTATTCATATCCTAGAATTAATGTTAAAACTACATAGACTCCATTAAAAAAAAGTGTACTCCACACGAACTTTTATTTTAGACATATGTATTTTGTATATAGTTCGTATGGACTTAGTTGTGTTAAAATTGTATATGTGTTTCTTTCTATGATTAATCATTTCAATCATTATCTCATTTATAATAATTATTCATGTATATTCCATAATAATCCATATGCACCTATATATCCTTAACATGTATTACAATTATCTCGTTTTGGTACTGTTATTAGAACCTCACGAACCTTTATTTGTATTACTAATCACTTTATTGAGTTGTGTAAGTTTCATCATTTGTAAAGGAGATTAGGTTCACATTAACTTATTTAGAGTGTATATAAAGTCTGTACATACCAACTTGGGATACTTTTATAATTTGTATAGGCTTGATGACGTAGAAGTAGGATCAATTATTTATTTCATGTTTTTTATTTGGTTTTGTACTTTTTACTTCTTTTGCTCACTTTGGGTTGTAATAGATAGTTTAGTAACTTGTTTTACAAGTAAAATTCAACTTCATATCAATTATTTTTATACATAATTAATTAATGTTTTCTTAATAAAATGTTTTGAGTTTTCTTTAATAAAAGTCATAAGTAATGTATTTTAACATAGGCCTATCTCCTAGAGATGGGAGTTGGGAAATTATTGCCATTTCCTATGGAATTGTAGGTAATTTTTAGGTTAACTAACAATTAATGAATAACCCCATTTATAGATGTTTAATTTATATTTATGCTTTATTGTATATTTTAATCAATCACAACTTATTTTCCTTACATGTAAAGGTGACATATATGCTTTTTAATATAATGTTTGCTTACTTGATATGAGATTGATAAATGTTAGAATATAAAAGAAGGTTTATTATTAGGGCATACAAAAGATCTATTTCCAAACCTTTACTGGGCAAAAAATCAGTGCTCCTAGTGTAGAGCTAGGTGATGACTCCTAACAAAACCTCTTCAGAGAATACCAAAATTATGTAAAGTTCCTCTTACTTATAGAATAACTTCACTCTAAACTTTCATAGTATTCAAAAGTAATTTAGAATATTGATACTTCTCAAGAACTAGTTAAAAGCTCTTAAGAATCTTAAGAAAACACTCTTATGAGTAATCTCTTGAATAATTATTAATGTCTATAGTATGAAAAGGTAAAGGCTATTTATAATTATTCATCTATGGGTGTTTGGATCCTTTTTTAACTCTAAATTAGGTGATTAGGCTAACTAGTAGTTGTTTAGTATGATTTTAATCAAATTCTAGGCTTTTAGAGACTCGGCAATTCGATTAGAACACAATCATGACATTCCTTATCATCGGATCTAAACAAAATTGCCACACAAGTCTTAAAAAAGTTGCAAGGATGCTTGCAACTATTATAGGATGGTAGAACCATTATATAGTGGTTATCCTAGCTAGGCATATTTTTGGCTTGTTTTATTAATGTGATTTAGGTAGGTTTACTCAGCTCTTGATCTTGGTTTTTTCTCTTATTTGACCACCTAAGGGCCATTTCTATGTCTCTCATGTGTCCTTTAACTATTCTAAACCCATCCTTACCCTTTCTCATTCCTAATTACAAAATGAATATTTTATTCGTTAGGGAATTTTCACTTTTTTTATGTTTTCCTTCATAAAGAAACCTACCTACTTGAGCCATTCCTCTGGTTATCATCAATAGGTGTATTGATAATTAAGGACTAAGAAACTAGTGGTCACACCAAGTTTTCCCCTCATCTATACACAAATTTCACTTGATTAATCTTCTAATCAATATACCTTAATCACTATATTAAATGGAATAAAAGATGAGAGAGTATTCTTTCACTTACCTCTCTCTTAAAATCCTCTTAACCACTTTTTTCCTCTTTTTCTTGAGATCTCTCTATCTTCTTGCTCAATAAATCTCTTATTTTGATTCTTAATCATTAAAACTCATAGATCTTTTGTAAAAATCAAAGATAATTAAAGGATAAATAAAGAGGAAAGGTTGGCAACAAGAAGAAGAAGAAAAAGAAAAAAAAGTCTTCCCTAAATTTAGATCTTTCTCTTTTTATATACATGGGGCATAGATGGTTGATATCTTATCATATGTCAATGATCCAATGGCTACTTTTTCTTTTAATTGACTTTAATTAATCATAGTTAATTAAATTTAAACTTGATTAATTAACATTAAGCTTAATTAGTTCTTCATGATGTTCATTGCTCATTTTTTTCTTTTTTAGTGAACACTATACATCTTTTGTCTTACTATACTTACTCCTCAGACTTTATTTTTGATTCTTGTGATCTTTATGTAACCTCATTTTCATTTCATAATTAGTACTCAAGTTAGTGTTGAATAGTATTATTCATAGCCTAAAAATTTACTATTCATGCCCAGGATGTAATATTCACTATTCTATCTTATTTGCTTACTTGTTAACTAGATTTTGTGTTCAAGTTTTTAACAATCAAATGACTTTATTCTCTTTCCATGTTTTAAGCTTATATTTGGATGAATTCTATTTTTTGTGACTCTAGTCATTACTATTCATGCCTAGCATACCCTATAAGCATTATTTATGGATTAGAAAGTATTATACATGTCTTGGATAGTTTTAAGATGTTACAATTAGCCTTACTTAGGCCTATTAAACATAAAGTTTGTTTTAGTGTAATATGCAAAATTGGGTCAAATTGTGTGACACCCTACTAATCGACATTCGAGGACATCAAATAGAAGGAGTGCCACATTATATGCCTAAAGCACCAGTAAAAAAGCATGTTCACACTTCTCCTATTTTCACATTCACATATACACTTGCTTAGCATTCACTTTCAAAACAATAAAGAGATTTATTGCATAAATCTAATGTTTATTAAAACATTCAAAAGGCCTTCCAAAATTGACAAAAATCTTCAATTATAATTGCCTTGAAATATTTATGAAGTAAAACTATGACACCCCTTACCAGATCTCAGAGGAAATTTGATAAGTGGTGCACTTCTTACAAGTCACCCATCCTTAAATTTCCCTAGAGTGCATTTGTTTAACACTTATAGAAATCCAAACATTTAATCAAACTGGTCCTAAATTAGGTATCTAACTCTACATCATATTTTATCATGTCATTTTCATACTAGAATTCCTTTAATAGATGTTTCTTATGTTCAAAGAAATTTTAGGTAGCACAATGGCTACCCAGGGGCATTCTAGAAATTTTTTCCACTTGTACAAACACTTTTAAAGGTAATATGACCCATCAACCTCCTTCTAGACCCTTTTGCTCCCCCAAATCAAACATACCACATATATCAATCACATAGAGCAACTCACAGGGCCTCATGTCCATATTCATCAAGATTTATATTTAAAGTCATTTAACAAGCCAGCTGAATAAGTACAACACTCTTAGTTCTTATAATTACAGACATACACAAACAATATAGCTTCTAAGCATGCTGACCTATACCTACATTATTTACATGAGTGCCGCTACCTAAAAAAACTCTATTTAACCTTTAACACTTGTATTGCTACACTGCATGATCTCTGAGGTTGGTATGCTTATTCTTGCTACCTATACCACAACATGGGTATGCTAAGTATAAAACTCAGTGCTGAATTTAAATAATTCAAATCATGTTAAAAACATAGGCAAGCATGCAATTATAATATACTAGTTAACATGCAATGTATAAATGATAGGTTATGTGATATGCCATTTTATCCACTAATTACTAAAATGACACTATGCTTTATTTATTAAAAATTTCAGCAAAAGTCATCACCAATCATTTTAAACTTGTACTTTACTTTACCTTACTTTGATTTCATAGGCCTAACTTGGTAAATGACACTTATATACACTGGACCAAGAGGGAACTAAAAAAGTGCGCAGTGGCCACATTCTAACCCTAACCACTACACTGGCTTGATATAGCTTTAGGAATCAGTTCATAGGAACCTCTTAGAAATAAGTAACTGAATGCAGGGATCGGTCCATAAACCTCCTAAAAGTGGCCTGATATAGCCATAGGGATTAGTTTATTGGAATCTCCCAAAAGTATAGGAATCTCTCAGAAGTAAGCAACTAAACATAAGGATCAGTCTGTAGACCTCCCAAAAGTAATTCATCACAATAAAAGTGTGCAGTCGCCCACATTCTAGACCCCAACTACTGTACTAACCTAGTACGATAAATAGATAGTCTAGCAGCTACTAATCCCTAAGTTAACTAGTCAACCCATCTAATTAGTGTCTAACTAATAGGCCATTTGACTTTATTTTAAGTTTATTTCTTTACTGACCATCTTTTTATAATATTCCAAGTTGAGAAATAGATAGATATAATTTTTATTAAACAATTGATTTTTAACTTGGATAGCTACAGGTTATTTTTAGCTCTACTAGACCATTTTAGATCAATTTTTCTGAATTATTTTAGGCACTTTCTTAGATAAAATTAAAGTTGTATTAAATTTAGTCTAGTCTATTACTTTAGTCCACTTATATACATGCTAAGGACTCATTTTAAATATAGTCCCAAAATTCATTTTTTTACGAGATAGTTATAAGTCATTTTATACTTTTGCGATGGCCATTTTAAGTCTATTCTAGGCCCTTTTTACATCCTTTCTCAGTGCCATTTGCACACACTTTCATAGGCCTAAAGCCAATCTCAAATGGATATCTCAAATTACCATAAAAAGGGGTTCCATTCCATGTCACATAAACATTACAAATTGGTTCAATTTAAGGTACTATTTTATTGCCAAAGCTAGTCCATTTTAAGGTCACTTTTACCATGTTATCATAAGCCAAATTCAAATTTATTTTTCAACCATTTTCTAAACTTAAAATGGTATCCCATATTATATACATTTCATGCCTTACTACTCATGCACATTTACTTAAGTCATGCCATATGGACATTGCAAATTCATGACAAATATGTCATGCCATATCACAAACATGTACATGGCAAGTTATGCCTCATTTTCATGCCAATTTGGCCTTGCATAGCTCTCGACCAATGTTCCCAAACTGCCATACTCATGCCTTTAACAACATTTAAGCACACACACATATTTGAACATCACACAAGTATGCTTACACATATATAAGGCCATTACCATACAAATCACACACATGTTAAGCCTTATACATGTCTTGGCTAGGCCTAGATCATACACCACATGCATGTTTTCATCTAATTCACCACACATACACATAAGTCCATACGTAACATGCCATTTTCTAACTTATACACCATGCTAGCATCTCAACACATGCCTTACTACTTAAGGCACCTTATGGCCACCCATGGAACCACTACTAAGCCTTTCACTCTTTACCTAACTCACCACACATGCATATAATCCATTACAATAACAAGCACACATAGGCAAAATTAACCATTTCATACCTAAATTATGTTATATCCTCACACTTATGGGCACACACCCTCATGACCAATTCATGGTTATCACCCTCCATTCATTTTTTTAAACTTATTACCCAAACAATTTACAACACACCTAAAATAGCCTAGTTTCAAGTTCACATCATCCAAATGAAAGCTTTAGGCAATATAACCATACATTCCATACGTAATATGCACACACAAGTCATGGGAAATGGCCAAGGCATAAATTAAATGCTCTAAATTCACATACCTCACTAAAAAAAGGGGATGGATTCTTCACTTCATGCTTGAAAGATGCTAAAGCACACCTCAATTTCCCTTTGCTTCCATTCACGCCATTCCTATTCAAAAATCCATGAAAAAATCACATAAGTCTCTAAATCAAATTCCAAGCATATAAGCAATCTTAGAATCACCAAATCCTTTAGGAAATAAATGAAAAAGGATAGAATCACTTACACATAAGAAGTTGCCTCTTAGCCTTCTTTAATGTACACTTGCACACACCTTAAATTTCTTTGAGCTTTAAGGACTTCTATGGCTCTTAATTCCTTTAATATTCAATTCTTAACACATTAACATGATTTTTAGTGGTAATTAAGAAGAGAAAAGCTTACATAAATCAACAAAAATGGTGGAAGCAAAGGGGAAATGGCTTTGGGATAATAGAGGAGGAAAAGAAGAGGGTGAATGGGGTGGCGAGTGGGTAAGGCCATATGGACACTTAGGTGTTAAAAGGGGGTTTATATAGATACTGAGGTGGCACGGGTGAGGTCACATGCCACCTGAGCATCCTAAAAAAGCTCAATTTTATCAAACCTCTAAAAATCATCTTATTTGTTTTAAAATCCTTCATTGGTCCCATTAAGAGGCTTGTAAAATTTCATAGCCAAATTCCACCGATAGGACAGTTAACCAATTGCCTTAATTTACTTGTAAAGATTAAAATTAAGAAAATTTGCAAATGACCTCAGAATTTAAAAATTCTTTCACCAATGGACTCGAGGGAATTTTTGAGCTTTAGGATATGGTATTTTTGGGTTTGTTTAGGCACATCCCAGGTCATTCCCAGCCTGATTCCATTTGAGCCTACAGCCCACTCGATTATAGTCTAAAATAATTTTTTGGTTTTACTAAATCTTTAAATTAAATCAATTTCATCATTTTATGGCCCCTCAAAGTTTCATGACCAATACCCTATGCTTGAGTCTTACGAAGGTGATCCAGCACTTCTGGAACACTTTCTTACCTCAGTGTTACTATTCATGGAGCCTCAACTTACGGGCATTACAAAAACTAATGGAATAAGGGAATGTGATTAAAAGTCTACACAAAAACCAATGAAATGATGAATGAATGTTTAAACATAAGAAAATTTGGTATGCTCAATATACAACTGCAAATCCCCACTTGTAATGCTTTTTTAGTTAAATCTTGAAGACTTTAACACATGCATGAAAACACCAATACTCTAAGCAAAACTTCCTTAGTGGTACATAAACCATTCGTGATTACCACTAAGCAACAAACATATATAATAATTAAGCATGGAAGTATAATATCCACATGTGCACATCACATAGTCATACAATCATGATTTATCATAATTTAGTGCATATACATATATGTATGCTTATGCATGATCTTACCTCACTTATCTCTCCGATATCTAACATAATTTATGATTATAACATTGTAAGAATGCAAAACATCTTAACAACTTATATTTAAGTCATATAGATCATGTGTAAAGCTTAGTCTCAATATTGCATCATCTTTATTTCCCAATGTACCCTAG
>CANXYI010275362.1:0-14712 GCA_948208565.1 Hura crepitans | reverse complement strand
AAGTGTGAGTTTTAGCTTAATGAGGTATTTTCTCTAGGGCATATAGCCTCTATAAATGGCATTAAAGTTGATGCTAGCAATATTGAGGCTACTATGGAATTAAAGCCACCTAGGAACACTATAGAGATTAGAAGTTTCTTAGGTCTAGTAGGCCATTATAGATAGTTTGTCAAGGGGTTTCCTCCAATTTTTGTCACTATGACACATCTTTTGAAGAAGAATACCAATTTTATTTTGGATGACAAGTGCCAAGAGATCTTTGAGAAGTTGAAAAATATGTTAAAAATGCTTTAATTCTAATTCAAACAGTATCAAGGATAACCTATGCTTCGAGACAATCAAAGCCTTATGAAAAGAGCTATTCGACATATGATTTAGAGCTTGCAACTATAGTGTTTGATCTAAAGATATAAAGGCATTATTTATATGGAGAGAAGTGCTATGTATACACTAATCACAAAAAGCTTCAAATATCTTCCCATTCAGAAAGGATTGAATTTGAGGCAAAAAAAGGTGGATGGAGTTAATAAAGGGCTATGATTACCTTATTGAATATCATCTAGGGAAAGCCAATATGGTGGTAGATGCTCTTAGCAAAAAGTTCATATCGACCTTGAGAACCATGAATGTCAATTTGAAGTTAACAGATGATAAAGGGTTATTGGCAGAGCCAAGTTTGTTATAATAAGTGAAGAAGAAGCCTTATGAGTATGAGATAAAAAAAAATGATGACTATTTGTATAATCATAACCATCTATATGTACTTGATATTGAAGATATGAGGAAGCAGATTTTGTAAAAAGCCCATAATGCACCTTATGCTATGTATCCTAGTAGTACCAAGATGTATCAAGATTTGAAGACCATTTATTAGTGGCTAAGCATGATGAGAGATGTAGTTGAGTTTATGACCAGATGCCTTACTTGTTAGTAAGTTAAAGCTGAGCATCAAGTTCCATCTGGATTGTTGCATCATATAGCAATACCAGAATGGAAATGGGATAAAGTCATTATGGATTTTGTAGTTGGGCTACTGATGATAAGAACAAGTGTGATTCAATTTGGGCAATGGTAGAGTTGTATATTAATGAGATAGCTCAATTGTATAGTGTGCCATTATCTATCATTTATAATCGAGATCTAAGGTTTACATCAAAGATTTAGAAAAAGCACTATAATGCCTTAGGTACTCGACTTAGTTTCACAATGGCATTCCATCTACAAATAGATGGCCAATTAGAGAGAATTATTCAAGTTCTTGAAGACATTAAAAAGTTGTGCCATTAAGTTTAAAGGAATTTAGGACTGTTATCTTTTATTGGGAAAGTTTGCTTATGACAATAACCATCAAGCAGTCCTAAGCGTGGCTCTTTATGAAACTTTATATAGAAAAAGATGCAAAACTCCATTATGTTAGAGTGAACTTAGTGAGAATAAGCTTTTGGGGCTAGATTTGATTAATGATGTAGAAGAAAAAGTGAAGATTATCAGGGATAGGCTTAAGGTTGCTTTAGATAGACAAAGGTCATATATAGATCTAAAGAGAAAGACATCCAGTATGAAGTGGGAGACAAGGTGTTCCTTAAAGTCTGTTCATGGAAAAAAGTGTCGAGATTTTGCTAGAAAGGTAAGCTGAGTCCACAATTCATTGGTCAATACGAGATAACTGAACATGTAGGACCAGTGGCTTATAGACTAGCTTTACCTCCTAAGCTACAGCAAATACATGATGTTTTTCATGTGTCAATGCTTAGGAGATATAGATTAGATCTATCACATGTGTTATCAACTGAAGAAATGGAGATACAACCAAATTTATCATATGAAGAAGAGCCAGTGAGAATCTTAGCTCAAGAGGTTAAGGAGTTATGGAACAAAACAGTGCCTTTAGTGAAGGTACTATGGCAACATCACAACATGGAAGAAGCCATCTAGGACAGTGAAGCTCAAACAAAGGAGTAGTACCCTCAGTTGTTTGAACCAGGCAATTTAGAGAAAAAAATTTCTTTTAAGAGGGGAAGAAATTTAACACCCAAAAATCCTACTGTTATGAACAGTACTTCCTAGGGTGTGAATAGTATTTCTCGAGACACAGGTTACACTAACCCTATTGAGTGGAAGTATTAATCATAATATAATTTTAGGTAATTTTTGGAGTGAAAACAAAGTCATTTATATGGTTAAAGATGACAATTGAGATTTTATGATAGTGTCACATGAATAGCAATCTAGTTTTAGATGAACCATAAAATATTCAATTTTTGCTCAGAAAATTCTGAGATTGATACAACTTGATACTTAAATATTCTAAATAGTCCAATGGCATTGGATTGGAATTTTTAAATATCGAAAAGTATTTTTCCCAAAATCGGGTATGGATTAAAGTATGATTTCAATTTTGATTTTTCTTAAATTTTGAGCATGGGTTTCTAAAGGTTGTCGAGTCTTGTTGGCATGATTTTATGGGATATTTAGAGTGTTAATTGAGTGTTAAATTAGTGATGGAATAATTAAAATAAAAAGGGGAAATAGGGTAATAATGCTAACCATTGGAAGGCAATTTGAGAGATCTTGACCCTTCATTAATTTTACCAAGTTAATGGTCAATTCATGACTTAAAAATAGTTAAAGGAGGAATAGTGGGTAGCTAACATCTTCTCCTTTCTTTCCTCTAACCTGACACCATTGGGGACCCCCATCTAAGGTTTTTCTTCTCTTCAATTCTTCAATCCATTATAAATCCATCAAATCCAAACCATTAATCTATCCCTCCATCACCCCTAAAACACAGTTGAAGTGGAAAATCAAAAAAAGGATCAGAGAATTTCATAGAATGGCTATAAAATGAATAGTGATCAATTTTTGTTTAGGTAGGTATTTTTGGGTTCTAATATTTTTCTAAAATCCCTAGGATACCGAAGTGAAGTTTTATTGAGTCAATTTTAATTTTGAAGTATCATATGATTTTATACAAATTTTTCAATAATGAGCCTATTTATGGTTATCAAGGAAATCGAGCCAAAGAGTAAGAAAGGGAAAGAGAAGGCATAAACAGGGTTTAGAAGGTGTATTTTTACCCATAATAAGTTTATTCAACTTGGCATATGCATATTATGTGATTATGTTGACATTTAGTATGTGTATGGCTTTATGTCATAAATGTTAATGTTTTGGAATTGTTGTATTGCATTTATTATAGTGTGAATGATTAGGTGATATATGTAATTTAATTTTATGATGAAGAATGAGATTATTTAGTGGTGATTAAAGTAGTGGCCAAAATCCCTATGAGGCCTAAAATTGATGACTTTGTTATATGAATGGAGTTATGGCATTTGTTAAGTGATATGTGTTGTAAGCATCTTAAATTATGTGTATACGTGATGAATGAATATACTTGATAACTTAATTTGAGAAAAAATGATATATGTGCCTAAAGTGTGTAATATACTAGAATTGAGTATTTGTTGGTTTTAAATTATGGTATGGCTAAATGGATAAGTGGGCATTTCATAATTCTATTTGATTATACCACTTGCATTTAAACATATATGTCTATTCTAATGAGATGCTAAAATAAGATAAGTTTATGAAAGTGCAAAATGTTGTGATGGCATTGCCATAAAATATGAAAATGCTTATATTGTGTATGGCAGGATGGTATGGCCGAATTGGTTAAGACCAAATGTTGAGCTTATATTTGTGCTTGAGTTAATGCTACATATAGAACATAAATTAATGAAATGATAACTATAGATATGATTATGTATGTGTATGGCCACAATGACATATATTATTAATGAATAAGGTTTATGAGAATTTAAGTCTTTATTTCCCCATTTGGCCATATGTTGATCAAATGATATATGAAACTCATTAAAACTACTTAAAAATGGTAAAACTTAAAGTGTAATGGTGATGCCTTATATGATTGGACAAACTAGATTTCATAGGTTAACTAGTCAAGTTGGATGTTATAGCAACTGCTAGGGTACCCTCAAGTACAATTTAGACTTTTGGCAACCAAGTTTTGCCTTCGAGCAAAATAGTATATGTAATGCCTAAAAAATCTTGGTGTTATGAATAATACTTCCCAAGATGTGGATAGTGTTTCCCAAGGCCGAGTCACACTAATCTTACTAAATGAAATTATTAATCATAACATAATTTTGGGTGAAATTTAAAGCAAAAATGAAGTCTTTTAGATGGTTAAAAATGACATTTAAGTTTTATGGCAGTGTCACGTGAATAGTGACCTAATTTTAGCTGAATCATAAAATATTCAAATTTTGCTTAAAAATTTTTTGGATCAATTCAACATAGTACTCAAATATTCCAAATAGTCCATTGGCACTAGAATTGGAATTTTTGGATATCGAAAAGTATTTTTACTAAATCAGATAAAGTTAAAAAGTTTTATTTTAATTTATTTTTTACGGTTTTCAAGCTTAGGTTTTTAAAGGCCTATAAGATACGATTTAAATGAATTTTTGGGAGTTATTTAAAGGAAAGAAAATGGGGTCTCAAGTTTTAAAAAAATAAGAAAAATAGAATTTTCTTTAAAATTTACACAAGTATAAAATGGTCAAAGAGGTCAATATTTGAATAGTTGTCATCTTCTTTCTCCTTGCTCAGTATTCATGGCTGAAACATTCATGGGAGGGACAACCACTATTTTTATTCTTCCATTCCTCCAAATAACACCTAATCGAAACATCTAAACCCAATTATAACCCCTCTATACCTTTAGACACCATTTTTAGTAAGAGATCATGAAAAATTTGAAGGAAATTCACGGTTTCATATTGGAGTGAATAGTAACCTCATTTTGATTGGGTAAGTTTTTTCGAGTTTTGACATTTTTCTTAGGCTCTCTTGGTGCCCATAGGCACATTTAAGTTGTCAATTTTGATTTTTGAAGACCATATGTTTTTATACGAATTTTTATGAAACAAGTATGTATTTTACAATTGAACCAGGTAGCAATTGACAGGATAATTGGAAAAAAAAAAGGCAAGAATAAGCTTAGTGTTGTGTTTTTAACTCATTGTAAGTATAATTATGGAAAATATAATATATATGTGTGTGATTATGTATGATAATGAGTGAGGAATGTGTATACAAGTGTGTTAAATGCCATTAATGAGCATTTATGCATTTTAGTATTATTAGTGAGTTTTTTTCTATGAATATGATAATTGAATGGTGTTGAAGTAAATGGTGAATGTTAAGTGATATATGGCCAAATTGCCTAAGTAGGCAAGTGTGTGGGTGTATTGAGTAATTTGCATATATGTTAACTTATTACTATAAGTGATGGTGAGACATGCCTAAATCCTTATGTTTTATAATGATAGATATGGTAGAATGGATTTTTAAGTGGGAGCATGCTTTATGGCCTAATGGTTTCATGGCTAAGAATGCATCTTTTATGATGATTAATAATGCATGAGGGAATATATGCGTATATATGGTGATGGTTAAGTGTGATATTATGACATAGTGTATGGGACTTGTGAATTTGACATTTGTGTGTGTGCTTACGCTATGGCCAAATGACCTAAAAATTTGGTGTGTGTATGTATGTTGAGTTATGCATGTATAACAAGTTAATTTATTATAAATGAGAATTTTATGGTATTAATTAAGATGTAGAGTGTATAAGAAATGTTAGTATGTGATGAGATATGATACCTTGTGTATGGCCAAATGGGTTACCATACATGATGGTTTTGTTGAGCATGCATAATATTATGTTTTTTGCATATTATTTTAGATATGACTTATGCTTAATGGGCTTTATGGCTAAAACTTGATTGTATATTTTAAGATGATGAGAGTTATGAATGTATGACTAAAATGAGTATGTTGATTATGGGAATGAGTATGCACATAACTCATGTTAATGTCCTAAGTAATATATGATCATCTTATGTAACATGTGTATATGAGCTTATAGAGGCATATTGGGATATGCATATTTGTATATGGTGAATGCATATAATGGAACATAATGGGATTATATAGAATTTTAGTTTCACATTTGGTCATTTATTGGCCTAACCATCCTTGAAAGTTAATTTTAAGCCACTTAAAATGGTGAAATCAAGAAAATTAAAATTTGGTGATTTACTCATACTAGTTAACAACCTAGATTAGATAGGTTAACCAATGAACTAGGAGTTTAGTAGCTACTAGGGTACTTCAGTACCTCATTATAACCTTCAAGTCTTGATCATGACCTTCAGGTCTAGATTATAACCTTCAGCTCTAGTTTATAAACTTCAAATCTAAATTTATGGGCCATTGTGGTTCTAAAGGCCTTTGTGGCCCGAAGTCCCCCATTATCTAGTATAATCATGTGTTTCCTTAAGTATGGGTAGTAAAAACCATTAAGTGATGTAATTTATTAAAAATGTTGATGTTGAGATTTAATAATGCTAATAGACATTGATTATGATAATATGCTTGTTTATGAGGTTAGGGCATACATAAGTTTTCTACTTATTTTAAATTACATTGTGTGCATAAATATATATGATTGCATATAATTATACTATCATTACAAACATATGAGTGTGATTATGTGAGCACTTAAATTTCTTTAATTACACCACTAAGCAAGTTTGCTTAGTGCATCATTTTATTTGTAATGTGTAGGTTGAAAGACCAGATTAGAGTTAAGACCTTATAACTATTATAGATCAAGAGCAAGACACTTTTTGGTATTTTTGCTAATTTATACATATTATTTATATGATTTATTTGATTAGTGGCTGTTATATATACCAAGAGAGGGATTGGGCCGAATATGGGATTGTAATTGTTTTTGTAGCAATTAAAGTGAGATCTAAACTGTATTTTTTTTTATTTCTATGAAATATTTTCTATTGCTATATTGGTTGAACTGTTGGGATGTTGTTAGACGGTTAAAAAGACCAAATTCAGTTTGGAATGAGATTGATGATTATTAAAAGTGTTGTTTTCTTCTACAGTTACTATTCATTTTGAGATAGTATCCTAATACAGCTATTATGCTGTTGAATTTTCAACACGAGGATTCCCAAAATGGTTTTTAACATGCTAAGTAGATTTTTACTTAACTAATAATAGAATTTCATGATTTTAAATATTTAATCAAGTTTATTTTAAAAGTTTTTAATTTATTCAGATTTTTAAGTAATAGCAAAAGGTTAAGTAAGTTCGGATACCACATTTCTATATATGCTTCCTATCTAAGTTTGCCGATTGGATCAAGTAAAGGCTATCACATTTAGTGGTATCAGAGCTTTAGTTTAGGCATTCTTCAGTGTTTGAGAGTTATATATAAGTGAAATAAGTTTAGAAACATGCATCAAATAATAGTATGGTATTAAGGCTTATAGTCTATTCTTCTACCTGTAAACCATGATGAGTTTAAATACACCTCATTGTTAGGAAAAAACCGAGAGTGATACTAGACAAGCATCTTTAATGGCATAAGTACCATTAACTTTTTTGAGACAAATGTTGGATTTGCTAAGACAAGCCACAATAGTAGCACCTCCACCACCTCCACCAATTCAACAACCACTACCATTACCTCAGGCTCTCTAAAAGACCTATCTTAAAAGGATTAAGAAGATAGGGCTCGAGACATATAAGGGTAAAGGTGTGATAGATGCTAGTGTAGTAGAGTACTGGTTAGATAGAATAGTTAGAATTATGCGTAGCTCAAGTGCACACCTAAAGAGAAAGATGTCTATCCAACTTCCTTATCATAAAAGGAAGCCTTCAAATGGTGGGATTCCTTAACAGAGCACACGAACTAGGCTAATATGACATGGGACTTCTATGGACTATGGACAAAAGAAGTTATCTCTTAAGCCTGATGATAGGACAAAGATAATAGTAATGGGTGAAAGAATAAATTTTTTATCAAATTTCATTTCAACTGTTATGGCCAGATGGATGTTGTAAAAGTGTTGTCAAGCTTTCTTGGCATATGTGTATGATAACAGTAAGGGAGAGTTTAATGTTAGTGCTATACTAGTGGTGTTAGATTATATGGATGTCTTTCTAGAAGAGTTACTTGATTTTCCACCTGAATGAGAACTTGAGTTGAATATAGAGGTTTTACCTGGCACTGCTCTGATATCTATAGCTCCATATAGGATGGCTCCTACAAAGTTAAAAGAGTTAAAGATTCAATTGAAAGAGTTATTTAATGAGGGTTTTATAAGGCTGAGTGTCTCACCTTAGGAAGTACTAGTTTTGTTTGCTAAGAAGAAGGATGGTTCTCTTTGGTTATGTATAGATTATCGATAGTTGAACAAAGTGACCATCAAGAACAAGTATCCTCTACCATGGATTGATGATTTATTTGATTAGCTTAAAGGCGCTAAGGTGTTTTCCAAGATTGATTTGAGATCTAATTATTACTAGTTAAGGGTTAAAGAGGCGAATGTGGTTAAGACTACTTTCATAATGTGTTTTAGCCATTATGATTTTTTGGTAATGCCATTTGGGCTTACCAATACTCCTATAGCTTTTATGAATCTCATGAATTATGTCTTTCAACCTTTCTTAGATCAATTTGTGGTGTTCTTCATAGATGATATTCTAGAGTACTCCAAGAGTAAGAAAGAACATGAACAATAGTTGAGAAAAGTTCTTCAAGTTTTGAATGCTAAGAAGTTCTATGCCAAACTCAGCAAATATGAGTTTTGACTAAGTAAGATGTCTTTCTTAAGGCACATAGCTTTTGTAGAAGGTATTTGAGAGGATCCTAGCAAGATTAAAGCTATTATTGAATAAAAGCTACCAAGGAACATAATAGAGATTAAGAGTTTCTTAGGTTTGGTGGGCTACTATAAACGATTTGTTAAGGGGTTTTCCTTGATTGTAACACTTATGACTCGCTTATTAAGGAAAGATGTAAAGTTTGATTCAGATGACAAATGTCAAAAGACTTTTGACAAGCTAAAAACCATATTGATAGAGGCTCTAATCATTGTACAACTAGTGAGAAGGAAGGATTCACCATGTACATTGATGTATCCAATAATGGTTTAGGGTGTGCTCTTATGCAAGAGGGCAAGGTTGTTGCTTATACTTTAAGATATTTAAAGCCTCATGAGAAGAACTACCCTACTTATAATCTAGAGCTTACAACAATTGTGTTTGCTTTAAAGATTTAAAGATACTATCTCTAAAGAGAAAATTGTTATGTTTATATAGACCATAAGAGTTTAAAGTATCTTCCTACTCAGAAGGAGCAGAATTTGAGACAGAGATGATAAATGAAATTGATTAAGGACTATGAGTACTTGATTGATTATCATTGAAGGAAGGCAAATATAGTGGTAGATGTTCTTAAAAAGAAGTTTATGACAGCCGTAAGGGCTATGAATGTCAAGTTAAAGCTTATGAGTGATAATGCTCTTTTGGCTGAGTTGTAAGTAAAGCCTAGTTTACTGTAACAAGTGAAGGATTATCATAAGCTGTGTGATGTGTGTTATTCAAGAGGGGAAGCCTACTAAGTATGAGATCAAAAGTGGTGGTTATCTACATTACCATAAAAAATATGTGTACCAAATATGGAAGACGTAAGGAAGCAAATTTTATAGGAAGCTCACAGTGCTCCTTATGCTATGCATCCTAATAGCACTAAAATGTATCAAGATTTGAAGGCTTCTTATTAGTGGCCAAGTATAAAAAGAGATGTATCTGAGTTCATGACCAACTGCCTCACATGTCAATAAGTGAAGGGTAAGCATTAAGTTCCCTCTAGATTGCTTAATCCTATAGCAATTCCTAAATAAAAATGGGATAGGGTCACTATGGACTTTGTTGTTTGCTTACCAATGATAAAGAGTATATGTGATTCAGTTTGGGTTGTGGTAGATCGACTGACCAAGAATACACATTTCTTACCACCTAAGATAGACTACTCATTAGAGAAGCTTGTAGAGTTATATATCGATGAGATCGTCAGATTATATAGAGTGCCATCTTCTATCATATTGAATCGAGACTTGAGGTTTACATCTAAGTTTTAGAAGAAGCTTCACAATAGCTTGGGCACTCAATTGAGTTTTTGTACGGTATTTCTTCCTCAGACTGAAAGTCATTCAAAAAGAGTCATTTAGGTAACTTTTGATACTTGAGTGATTTTGATGCTAAGTTATATAAGTGATGTCTATACTAAAGTATGTTTTGATAACTACTTAAAGATATGTTAAGAAGTTATGCAATCAAGTTTAAGAGAAGTTGGGATCATTACCTTTCCTTAGTTGAGTTTGCCTATAATAATAGCTATCAAGTAAGCTTGGGAATGACTCCTTACGAAGCTCTATACATAAAAAAGTATAGAAATCCTTTACACTAGAATGAGCAGAGTGAGACTAAGCTTATGGGGTAAGATCTGATTCAAGATGCTGAGGAGAAGGTGGAAATCATCAAGGATAGATTGAAGGTAGCTTCAAATAGACAAAAGTCTTTTTCAAACTTGAAGAGAAGGGATATTCAATATAAAGTGGGAGATAAGGTGTTTCTAAAATTTTTCCTTAGAAGAAATTTCTATAGTTTGGCAGGAACTATAAGTTAAGTCTGAGGTATATTTGTTCATAAGAAGTGATAGAATGTGTGGGACTAATAACCTATAGACTAGCTTTGCCTCTAGACTAGCTTTGCCTCCTGAGCTTCAGTAGATACATGACTTTTTTTATATGTCTATCTTTTAGAGGTACAGATTAGATCCTTTACATATGTTGTCAACTAAAAATGTAGAGATCAAACTAAAATTATCGTATGAAGAGAAACCGATCAAGATTATAGTTAAAGAAATGGAGAAGCTTCAGAATAAGATAGTGCCTCTAATGAAAGTGCTCTAGAGATGCCGTGGCATAGAAGGAGCTACCTAAGAAGCAGAAGCTTAAATGAGAGAGTAGTATCCTTAGTTGTTTGAACTAAGTAATTTCGAGGACAAAATTTCTTTTAAGTAGGGAAGAAATATAAAGCCAAAAAAATTCTAGTGTTATGAATAATACTTCCTATGAAATGAATAGTGTTTCTCGGGGTAAGTCACACTAATCTTACTGAATGAAAGTATTAATCATAACATAATTTTGGATGAAATTTGAAGTGAAAATGAAGTAATTTATATGGTTACAAATGACAGTTAAGTTTTACGATAGTATCCCATAAATAGTGACCTATTTTTGGCTGAACTATAAAATATTCAAACTTTTCTCAGAAAATTTTTGGATCGATGCAACCTAATACTCAAATATTCCAAATAGTCCATTGGCACTAGAAAGTATTTTTACTAAATTCAGTAAAGTTAAAAAGTTATATTTTAATCGATTTTTTTGCAATTTTTGCGCTTGGGTTTTTAAGACTTATGGGGTATGGTTTAAATGAATTTTTTGAAGTTATTTGAAGGAAAGAAAATGGGGTCTCAAGTTTTTAAAAAAATGGAAGAAGAAAAGAAAAATAGAAATTTCTTTAAAATTTACATAAGTATAAAATGGTCAAAAAGGTCTATATTTGAATAGTTGTCATCTTCTTTCTCCTTGCTTTCTATTCATGGCTAAAACTTTCATAGGAAAGAAAAACCACCATTTTTATTCCTTTATTCCTCCTAATAACACCTAATCAAAACATCTAAACACAAGTATAACCCCTACATAGCCTCTAGACACTATTTCTAGCAAGATATCACAGAGAAATCAAGAGAAATTCACAATTTTGGGTTGGAGTAAATAGTAATCTGAACATTTTTCCTAGGTTACATTTATGTTGTCAGTTTTGATTTTTGAAGGCCATGAGATTTTATACAAATTTTTACAAAACTAGTCTATATTTTATAGTTGAGCCGAGTAGCGATTGGAAGGATAAGAAGGAAGAGAAGGTGTGAATGAGCTTGGTATTGTCTTTTGAACTCATTATAAGTGTAATTATGGAAATTTAATATGCGTGTGTGTGTGATTATGGATGATAATAAGTATGGAATGTGTATGTAAGTGTTTTAAATGCCATAATTGAGCATTTTTTTCATTTTAGTATTTGTAGGTGAGTTATTTGCTATTATTATGATACTTGAATAGTGTTGAAATAAATAGTGAATGTTAAAGTTATGTATGGCCAAATTGCCTAAGTAGGCAAGTGTGTGGGTATATTAAGTAATTTACATGTATGTTGACTTATTAACATAAGGAATGATGAGACATGCCTAAATCTATGTGTCTTATTATGATAGATATGGTAGAATGAATTTTTAACTAGAAGCTTGCTTTATGTTTGAATGGTTACATGGCCAAGAATGCATGTTTTATGATGATTAATGATGCATAAGGGAATATATGTGCATATGTGGTGATGGTTAAGTGTGATATTATAATATGGTGCATAGGACTTGTCAATTAGACATTTGTGTGTGTGCTTAGAATATGACCAAATGATTTAATTGTATGTGTATGTATGTTGAGCTATGCTTATATAACAAGTTAAATTCTTATAAACGAGAATTTTATGGTATTAATTAAGATGTAGAGTGTATAAGAGATGTTAGTACGTGATGAGATATGATACTTCTGTACGACAAAATGGGTTTCCATACATGATGGTTGTGTTGAGCATGCATAATGTTATGTGTTTTGGATATTATTTTGGATATGAGTTATCCTTAATAGGCTTTATGGCTAACACTTGCTTGTATACTATAAGGTGATAAGAGTCAGGAATGTATGACTAAAATGAATATGTTGATTATGGGAATAAGTTTAGACATAACTTATGTTAATATCTTAAGTAATATATGATCATGTTATGTAACATGTGTATATGAGCTTTTGGAGGTATATTAGGATATGCATATTTGTATATGGTGAATACACATGATGGAACATAATGGTATCATATAGAATTATAGTATCTCGATTGGTCATATGTTAGCCTAACCATTCTTGAAAGTTTATTTTAAGCTACATAAAATGGTGAAATCAAGAAAAATAAAATTTGGTGATAAGCCCATACTAGTTAACAAGCTAGATTGGATAGGTTGACTAGTCAACTAGGGATGTAGTAGCTGCTAGGGTACTTAAACACCTCATTATGACCTTCAGGTCTAGATTATGACCTTCGAGTCTGAATTATAACCTTAGGTCTAGATTATGACCTTCAAGTCTAGATTATGATCTTCAAGTCTGGATTTATAGGCCTTTGTGGTTCTAATGGCTTCTATGGCTCAGTGTCTTCTGTTATCTAATATAGTCACGTGTTTCCTTAAGTATAGGTAGTAAAACATGTTAAGTGATGTAATTCATTAAAAATGTTGATGTTGTGATCTAATAACACTAATGGATGTTGATTATGATAATACATTTGTTTATAAGGTTAAGGCATACATAAGTTTTCTACTTATTTTAATTGCATTATGTGTATAAATGTATACGATTGCATATAATTGTACTATCATTACATATATATGAGAGTGATTGTACAAGGACTTAAATTTCTTTAATTACACTATTAAGCAAGTTTGCTTAGCACTTCATTTATTTGCGATGTGTAGGTTGAAATACTATATTAGAGTCAAAGTCTTATAATTGTTACAGATCAAGAGCAAGACACTTTTTGGTATTTTTGTTGAGTTGTAGATATTAGTTATGTGATGTATTTGATTAATGACCCTTATATATAACTAATATGGGATTGTAATTGTTAAAGTGAGTTTTAAACTGTATTTTTTTTATTTGTATGATACCTTTACTATTGTTATATTAGTTAAACTATTGGGATGTTGTTGGATGGTTAGGAGGACTGAATTGAGTTTGGAATGACATTGATGATTATTAGAAGTGTTGTTTTCTTCTGTAGGTTACTACTCATTTATCCCTGTACAACCGTTATGTTATCAAAATTTTGACACGAGGATTCCCAAAATGGTTTTTAACACTTTGAAAATATTTTTATTTATTTAAGAATAGAATTTTAAGATTTTAAATTTTTAATCAAGTATGTTATAAATGGTTTTAATTTATTATGATTTTTAAGTAATAGTAAAAGGTTAAGCAAGTTTGGATAGCACATTTGTGTGTACACTCCTTATTTAACTCTAGTAATCAAATCAAGTAAAGGGTGTCACAGTATAGCCTTTAGGTAAAATAATATGGCCTTATCCAATTTTGGTCTATTGTCTTTTAAATATAAGTATGAAAAGAATATTTCAACCTGTATATAAAAATGATGTTATGTAAAATAAAATTTCCACCCATGCTAAAGTTAAGCTTATTAATGACCTTGTGGTTACCATGTATGTATGAAAAATGGTCATGTTAATATTTTACAATGATTATTATTTAATTGTGTTCCTAAACATGATGTTAATTTCCATGTGGATAAGGTTATTGCATGAAGTAAGTATGAACATGCATTAGTTAAATTGAATACACCACTAAGCATTCACTTAGTGCATTATTTATTTGTGATGTGTAGATTAAAGAAATCATATTAGAGCTAAAGCCTCAATATTAGTAAGGGATTAAGAGGCGATTCTTTTGGTATTTTGTTTCTTTTTTATATAATTATTGATTTACTCTTTTAGTGGCACTCTCGTGTAATTTGAGGGATTTTGCCTAATCTATGATATAAATATTTTTATAACTCACTAATAATATATAATAACTTGTTTGTTTAAGTATGGTTGGTAATGCATGACCTATATGATAT
>CANXYI010275347.1:0-11446 GCA_948208565.1 Hura crepitans | reverse complement strand
CTCCTATATCATTTATGAACCTAATGAATAGAGTTTTTAAACCTTACCTTAATCAGTTCATGGTAGTATTCATAGATGATATTTTGGTTTCCTTAAAGAACAAGGAAGACCATGAACAAAATTTGAGAATAATTCTTCAGATTCTGAGAGAAGAAAAACTCTATGCTAAACTCAATAAATATGAGTTTTGGTTTGAGTGAAGTATCTTTTTTAGGGCACATAACATTGGCTAATAGTATTTAGGTTGATCTCAGCAAGATATAAGTAGTTATGGAGTGGAAGCCACCTAGGAACACCATAAAGATCAAGAGTTTCCTAAGGTTGGCAAGGTATTACAAATGATTTGTTAAGGGCTTTTAACTCATCATTCAAGCTCAACATATATTCAATTAGCCCATAATAAGAGTCTTGGCTAACTTAATCCTTAATAGCATTATATTCAATCTTTCATTATGTAATTAAATGACAACTAATAATGTATGCATTTAGTCATTATATAAACCTACGTAACTATTTCATGCCACACACATATAATGGTGTTAAAGCATACTCAATGTAACATTCAAGCACCTTAAAATCAAAATATACATCACCTAAATTCCATAGTTGACACATAATTACACATGTATATAATAATATTACATAAGCAGCAGTCATTACATAGCCATCTCTATAATCAGTAACACCAAAAATATTTAAAACATGATTTAACCTTACATGTTCTATGCATTTATCAATTTATCTCCACTAATTAACACTCATTTGAACATGGTTATAACACAATTACACCAATAATGTCATTACATAGCCATTATCACATATAATTGCATTAATTATCCATAAGACACACTGTAATTATTGCTACCAAATTGAAAACACTTACTTACTTATCATCATAATGTTTTATTTCCATTATTCATCTAACTTCCTTTTTTACACATACACACACACACACACATATAAAACATAATTTATACATTAAATCACTTTTATGACTTTAATGTAATTTAGACCATCTTAAATTCAATTACATGTATATTATATGTTAAGTACTTGTTCTTATTATAACAACAAAAAATTTTTGCCCATGATTCATACCAACAAATCTCATGCTTCCCACTTCATGTAAATAAACCACACATTTCAACATCAATGATTTCATACACACTTATTTAAAACTTAGTCATTATTAACTTTGCATATCATTAACCCCTAATTATTCCTTTTATTTACCCCATTTGGCCTAACCTATCATTTCACAATAAGACCTCAATTTCATAACTTGCAATCAAATTAGCATATGCTTAGCA
Source organism: Hura crepitans (assembly GCA_948208565.1). Taxonomy (NCBI): domain Eukaryota; kingdom Viridiplantae; phylum Streptophyta; class Magnoliopsida; order Malpighiales; family Euphorbiaceae; genus Hura; species Hura crepitans. The sequence continues at coordinate 10,136 of CANXYI010275347.1, read as the reverse complement.
TAGTTTAAGAACCCTAGAATTCATATACCTCAGTTCATATAATTATACATGCACTACATATTTAAATACATACATACACACTTCTAAGTTTATAAATATGCCTTAAACATTTTATTAATGAATTCACATATGAACCACTATTTCATTATTTAAATTATACATATATTCATAGTTTTGATCATAATATGCCATATACAAAGTTATAGCATAACCACTCACATACATCTCGTAAAAACACATAAATGCCTTAATATCCAAACATATGTTTTGGCCAAAGAGGTATTTCTTATCTATGATCATTATTTCACTTTATTACCATAAGCATATATTCTTTTATATCCATTTAGTCATCTTAATGATTATGGTAATATCAAACATTTGGTCATGCTTCTAGTTTAACACAACACACAATTATAGGCTTAAATCACATAAAACATATATATAATGCTTCAAGTGAGGATTTCAACTAACCTAAAATTTCCACATGTTGATGCTTTCATTTTATCCTTTTATAACATTGAACCATGCATTTAACTTACCATAACTACTATAAAAGCACTAAGTCACAAAACTATATCAATTACATATCGTTTTAGCCATTACATACACACTTCTAACAACTAATGTACAAATATATACACATATGTTATTGTGTACACTTATTTAGGGTGTTGAAAACAGCATATAGTTCTTTTAAGCCTTTTCTTTCCATTTTTCTTTGTTTTGGTTTTTCTTCCTCTCTAACATAAACCTCATTTACACTATAATATTCATAATAAATTAGCCAATCATTTGAAACTCAAATTAAACTTTATAAGACTCTTATTTAGACTTATATGCATCTTAGAAAAATATAAAAAGCCAAAGAAACCCACTTACTTAAAGAATAGGTACTATTTATCATTATTTCAAATCTTAAAAATCTTTTTTATAACACCTTTATCATGGAGTTTAGAGTTTAGGAGGACTTTTTGGTTGTTCAACATAGCTTGAGGATGAGAAATTTTATAATTTTATAAAAGGAAGACAACTCAAAACTAAGGGAGAAAGCTCTTATGGCTGACAGCTTGGTATAGGAAAGAAAGGCTAAAGTTTTAGTCTTCTCTTAACCATTTTATTTGACTTTTTTAACCCCAATTAGATGACTAAGATTAAAATTTAATATGATCCAATACCTCTCTTTAATTCCTACATAAGTAATCCTTTTTAAAAACCTCATTTAAATTAGATTCTTTAATTTCATCATTAATTTACATAGCATATGGCCCCAAATAACCACACTTATTATTTATTAAAAGCCCTAAAAAACCAAACTCAAAAACCTTAAAAACCTTAATAAAACCAATACTTTAAACTTAATTTTTATAAAATACTTCTTAAGGTCAAAAATTCCAATTACTATCCCATCATATTCTTTATAATATTTAAGCCTTAGGATGTGGAATTTCTAGGTCCATCTATGTAAAAATAAAATATTTTGCAATTTAGCTTTAACTATGCCACTATTCACAGTACAATATTGTAAAAACTTAAATTCTATTTTAACCTTCTTAATGACCTTATTTCCTCTCTAAACTTTATCAAAAAATGTTTTATAATTTATGCCATCATCTTATAACATTAGTACAAGTCGTGTCCTAGAAAGCACTATTCACCCTCAGGAGGTACTATTTATGAACACACTTATTATCATTCGTTTACCATTTGAATGTCCTTATTTCTTTATCAAATTGTATCCTTGGCCTATTTGTATCATCTACCTTTAATTAGTAAGAGTAAAAACTCTATTCACCTCCTAAAAGTTACTTTTTAGAACCCTAAGACTCACTATTCATAATCTTACTCGTTATCACTTATTAAGCCACTATTCATGACTCACATATTTCACTATTCACAACCTCAGGATTTTTTAGTGTTACAATGATGCCATTGTTTTAACCTCCTTTATCAATTATAAGTCATGGGTTGACTATCAAAATAAGATACTGAACTTTTATGACTGATCTTCTAAGAATTGCTCGAGCTCAAAATTCTATTTTTAGATTCTTTTAGATTTTTTTTGTTTAGGCTTTAGCTTAACATTAGCATAATATAATAAATAGTTCAATTTTCATTTTGATAGCAAGTAGAGTTTCCTGCTTTTTTCATTATATTTTTTACTTCATAGAATAATTGATAACTTTTTTGTCATATAATCATTCATTAACCATCACAAATAAAGATAAAAGAAAGAAATTCTATCTTTTACATACTCATTTAACTATCTTATCTAAAATAACACTAAGGCATTATAATAACTATGATGCAATTAAATCCTAAGAAAGAGGAAGATAGGTCTTTGGATTAACTTCGATTTCAATCAGTAGCACATCTTCAATCCCATACACCAATATGTAAGGTGTAGCATTTGTCAAGGTCTTGATAATCACTTTATAACCCCAAAGTTCAAAAGGTAACATCTCTACCTAATCATTTTAAGTGGCTATCATTTTATACAAAATTTTCTTGACATTTTTGTTAGCTACTTTTACTACACCATTGGCATAGGGCTTATAAAGAGAAGACGTATGGTGCTTGATTCTATACTTTTGCAGAAGCTATTTAGTCTTACCTTGAAACTACGCTCTATTATTTGAGATAACCTATTATGGCAACCCATACCTACAGATGATGTTTCTTTCGATAAATTTAGCCATTTACCTTACCCCCAATTTATTGAAAGATTCTCTAACCATTTTGAGAAGTAGTTAATTGTTACCACTATATACCTATAACCTTTTACCACGGATGGTCTTATTTCTCTAATTATGTCAATAACCCATGTAGAAAATCTCTATGGAGAAGATAAACTATTCTACTCAAATGGTGGTAGATGACTTAGGTTGGCATAAATCTAGCACTTATGGCATTTCCTAACAAAGTTATAATAATTTGTTTCCATGGTTAGCCAATAACATCCCAGTCTCATGATCTTTTTTGCCTAGTTTCTCCTATTCATATATGGGACACACATACCTTTATACACTTCTACTAATATTTTTTAGGCTTTTATTTCATCAACACACCTGAGTTACACATCATCAAAAGTGCTTTTTGTGTAACATCCCCTAGAAAGAGATAAATTGAGCAGATAAACTCCTTAGGACATTTTTTTCTTTTTAGTCACATGTTCTATGTATTCTCCAGTCTCTAAGTATGTTTACATGTTGTGATACCAAGGCAAAACATTGTTGGTTTTATCTTATAGCACCTATAATACTAGTGTATGTTGAGAACCTTAACTTATTGAAGTACATATGTCTTGGTAAGTCCTTAGTAAGGTCTAACACTGACATTAAAGTGGCTAAAGCATCTTTTATTTGATTATCTTCCCTTGAAATGTCATAAAAATGCATCAATCAAATCCTTTCAACCAATCTATAAGTATTATGACATACTTGCTCAAATTTTCATTCTTAACCTCTTAGTTGCCTTTCACTTGTTGTATCTTAAGCATAGAGTCCCCATATATGTCAACTATCTTTACTCCTAGTTGGAACAAGGTTTCAAGGCCATATATACATGCTTTTATTCAATAATGTTGGTGGTGGTTTAGAATTCCAAATTCTTAGTAGAGAATATCTATTCACCTTCTGGATTGATGATCAGCACATCAACAGTTGCTTCTTGTTGATTTACTACCCCATCAAAGAAAACTTTCCATCCCTCTTAGGATATTGCCTTCAAGTATTCATCTGGAAACTTGAATTCTTTTTCCTTACCCTTGATCATATGTTGTGCTAGAAAGTTACCTATTGCTTAGCCCATGATTTTTTTCTTATTTACATAAAAGATATCAAATTCTTGTAGTAATAAAATCCATTAACCTATTGTGCTTACTAGGAAGGTGCAATTTATAGCTACCTTAAAGGATCATGCCTAGCTATCCCCTCTACTTTATATGATTAAAAGTAGTGACATAGCTTTTTGGAGACCTAAATTACTCCTAAGTATATCTTCTGAGCTTCTACATACTTTTGTTCATATAGGAGCAATTTTTTACTCAAGTAATTGATCGCACATTCTATTCCAATTCCATATGCTTGTGCAATAACTGCCCTTATAGAGATTTCTTTTACTACAAGGTACATGATTAAAGATTTTCCTAGTTTAGGTGGTTTCAAAATAAGAGGCTTGGTTAGGTATTGCTTGATGGCTTCAAAGGCTTTTTGTCAATTATTATTGCATTCACTTGGTTGTCTTTTACCTAGGAGCTTAGATTTAGGTTCACAAATAGATATGAGTTTGGCTTTAAACCTGCTACTGTATTGTAATTTGCCTAAAAATCTTCTAACCTCATTTTTTTTTGTTTAAGGGATAGGCATCTCTAAAATTGCTTTGACCTTATCTAGATCAACTTCAATCCCATTCTTATTGCCCACAAATCCCAACAGCTTACTAGATATAACTCTAATGGTGCAATTTTTAGGGTTAAGTCTCATATTGAATTGGTCTAACCTTTGGAAGAACTTTTCTAGTACTTTGAAATGTCCTTTCTTTTCCATGGACTTTACCATCATGTCATCCATATAAACTTTTACCTCCTTATGCATTATGTCATGAAAGAGTTTTGTGGCCATTTATTTGTTTGTTGTCCTCACATTTTTCAATCCAAAAGGCATTACCTTATAACAACACATCCCCCATTCAGTTATGAAAGCTATCTTGCACTTGTCTATCACCTTCATGAGGATCTAGTTATACCCTAAGAATCCATTAACAAAGGAATACATAGCTACCATGGCTATTCTATCCATTAATATATAGATGTAAGGTAAAGCAAAATCATCTTTATGGCATGCCTTGATCAGATCTCAATAATCTACACACCTTCTAACCATTTCATATTTCTTTAGCCTAGGTATGATGTTGGCTAACCAAGTGCAGAAGACTATCTCATTAATGAACTTAGCTTTAGGTATCTTAATAACTTCGTCCTTAACCTTTTTAGCCTGTTCATGTCTCATTTTTCTAAGCTTTTGGTGTACTGGAGTCATGTGGTCATAAGTTGGGATGGCATGTTTAGCTACTTCTCGATTAATCTCTAGCATGTCCTTATAGTTCCAAGCAAAGATCTTTTCATATTTCTTTAGTAATCTCTTAAATTTTTCGCTTTCTTTGGTAGTAGTATCATTAGCAATTAATATATTTTTAGGATGTTCATTTGTACTAAGATTAAATGAGTTAATTTTAATGCAATTAATGTCAAAGATCTCATGTAATGATCATTTGGATGCATCACATAAATAAGCAAAGTCTTTCTTCATTTTATTTGAAAGAAAATTGTTCACCTTAAAGAGGTCGGACTAATGCAATTGATTAAGAAATAAATCACTATCTAAATTAGACACATCTTTAGTAGAACTTTTTTATGGCTATGGCTATTGGGAAGGCTTCTTCTATCCGCTGAAGCTACTTTAAGTCACTCGATTCCTAATCTATGATATTTGCAAAGATCTTAACCCCAGGCTTGTAATATCCATCCATTATTTTAGGCTCAAGAGCCTCATCATACTTGGTTTTCTTCTGCTTTAGAAAGTAGTCTTTAAGATGGCTCCCCTTTCTCGAACTGATTCTAATGCTCGAGTCATATCAAAACCCTTTTGTATCCTTTTGGGTTTTGAGCTATAGAGGCTTGGTTATCCTTTAAAGATTCTCTCTTAAACCAACATCTGGGAAGAAATTCATCTTCTTCATGATTTTAGACACTGTAGGGTTTATATAATCTTCATATATTCCCATAACATGAAACCCATTAAAAGGTTGGTTTGCAATTGCCAGTGTAGACACTGCATAATTGATTTTAGCTTTGATTGTGATAATGTCACCTTCATAGGGGAACTTAATCATTTGGTGTGATATGGACGGGACTCCTCCAAGATTGGGAAACCAGACCCTTTCTAGTATAACTAAAAATATAGCTAGGATGTCAATTATAGTGAAGTTTACTTTATCAATAATGGGCCTTACTTAAACTTTAGTAGCGAAAGAACTAAAGCTTTCTTTTTTATTCCTAAGCCTGTCAAAATTTTGACTAGACAGACATATAATAAAGAACCATTATTAACCATAGCATATCCGATCTTCTTCCTATTAACCTCAGCCTTAATAAAGAGAGGCTAGTTATATTCCCTTCCTTCTAAGGGCAAGTCTTCATCTGAGATAGTTATGAGCCTAGTATTACTAGTTTTCATGACTTAAACTAGTTTTTTTAGGAGTATTGGTGGTGGATACAACAACTTGCCCAAGAGCTTCAACTACCTTTTGCCTATGGACTTAAGAGGACATTAGTAGATCCCAAATGACTATATAAGCCTGTGTTTTCTTTAACTATTGAAGCACATAATCATTCTTAGCTTCTTCGACTTTGAATACTTTTTTAGGTAGGATTTGACATTCTTCTCTACCTTTTCCACTATTTCTCCTTCAACCCTAATTGGTTCTTTCTTACCCTTTTTAGGATCATTATCTTAGGACTTATCTAAGAAAATTTTGCTCTCTTAAAGCTCATTATCACTCTCACTATCCCAAAAATTAGTTACAAGAATGGCTTCACTCTCTCTCAACCCCTCACTAATCTCTTAGTCGAATTTATAGATGTCCTTCAAAATGTACTCTTAAGGTAATCCTGACTGGAGAAGGCAAAAACTTTATTACTTAGGAAATGGGTTAGAATTGGTTTCCAGGTTAGGTGTCTATTTCAAATCGATAATATCTTAGATAGCCTTTCAAAAAAGCTTGTAGTTGTCAATGAGATAGCCTGTCCTTCAGTGGTAGGCACAACATTAGTCATGCCCATGATTAGGAGGCAATAGACTATTTAGTGGTTGTATTAAGAGTGGCTATGACTTTCCTTCCTTTATAAGTTTCCTTAAACACTAGGATAGTGACTTACCTAAGTTAGAATACTATTTGCCTTAGACTACATGTACATTCACTGTCTTTATAGTGCCTCTAGCATTGTTGCTTGAATAGTTTGGTTTGCTTGATCTTTTGAATCCTTTATTCTTATAAGTTGTTTCTAGTTCAATTGCAATGTCTTTTAATTATTCCCAGGTTATGATACCCTTAGTTATAAGCTAGTTGTTGATGTAACTATTATCATTTTTTATGAACATCTTAATTTAATTGATGTCTTCGGGCTTATTCCTTATTTTCAGTATCTTAGCTCTTTACCTTTCTAGATAGTCTGAAAAGGTTTCATTAGGCTATTACTTCATGAGCTCCAAATTTTTCAAGGTCACTTCGATACTAGCATTGTTGGAGTATTGCTTGCTAAATGTCTCAGCTAATTTATTCTAGTCTTCCTTAACCTACTTCTCCTGGTAATGGTACTAGTCCAAAGCTTATCTTATGAGAGACATACTAAACAAGGTTACAATATGCTCTTCAGATAAATTAGTGACCTTCATAGTGATTACATATTGCTTCAGGTGTATTTAAGGGTTAGTTGTACCATTACACTTGCTTAAATCAGGCATCTTGAACTTGTAAGGTATAGTTTAATTAGGTTTTAGACTGATATCATTAAGATCAATATCCTTACCCCCAGTGACTAGTCTAGTCATGGTCTCAATCTTCTCATTCAACTTTTTGATTTAATCATCATCAACTACTTTGGGTAGAGAGACCTTATTATAGGATTTCTAGCCTAATGGAATTTCTTCATCCGAAGGCTAGTTATCTTTTTCTCTCACTAGCTCTTTGCCTTTATGAGTGGCTAAAGTTTGGCCGATTTCTTTATGTACCATAGACATAGCATTGGTGATAACTACTATCATCATTTTCTCTATCTCACCTATGGCCATCATCAGCATGGATTTGAATGAATTTGTCAGCATAAATGGTTCCTCTCTTTCATTGAATTGGTGTCGAATCACTAGTTTTGTTGAGGCACTTGCCTATTCTCTTTCATTAGGTAATAAATAAGGGACCAATGATTATTATCAAAGCAATAGGTTAGGAATGATACATTATCAACATATTTACAATGCAAGGTGCAAATGATGCATGATATGTATAGAATGCAAGTTCATAATGCAATAGAGGCAAACATATACAAGAAGCCTTCTAACCTTATTACTCCCACATATATTGCCAAGCTATTTCTTTCCTAGTTAGGATCACCTAAGTATTATCGAGGGATGCATAGGTTCAATTATGAGCTTTATTAGGCCTAAATAATCTCTCATTTTTTAAAGCGCATGCAAAAGCAATGGCCTATAACATTTAATTCTCATTTGATGTTAAATTAAGCAAAGCCTATCCCAAGATAAAAAGCCCAATAGACTTAGCCCAACTTCAAACAAGGTTAAATGTAATAAGCCCACACAGAAATCATAATGCATGTCATAGTCAATTAGGGTCATACAACCTAAGAGAAGTTGCTAAGCTTAGCTATATGGTCTCATGGTTTAGTCAAAAGGCTTAAGTCTCCCATAAGCTAAGGTCCCACCTAACGGGTCTTTCCAATCAAGGAGAATAGCAACTGGTTAGTTCATTATTTCATATAACCAAAGGTATGAGGCTTGTGAGTGATGAATATGCTTGTAATTTGCCATTCTTAAATGAAAAATGGGTTCATGGTTTGCAATGACATATAAGGTAAAAGGGACACAATTTATGTAAAGTGCAATGCATGGGATTGATAAAAAATAGAATATTGGATGGCATATTATTTAGGCACTTTCATATTCAATTATAAGTCCCCAGCAGAGTTGCCACTGTAGATTTATTGCATTTTATCTAGGATAAGAGCAGTTAGTGTTTGGAGTTGCCACTTGGCTCTATAATAGGACCACTGATCTTTTGATTAGAAAAGGTTTGAAATCAAATCTTATTTATGCCCTTATAGTATACCTTCATTTATATTCTAATGTTTATCAATCTCGTATGATATAAGCAAGCATTTTAATTAAATCATTCATGTCACCCTTTCACATAAAGAAAGTAACTTGCAATATTTAAATCATACAACAAGCATAAGTTGAATTAACATTTAGAAATCAGGTAATCTATTTGTTGTTATTTAACCTGACAATTACCTAAAATTTTATAAGAATTGGCAGTAATTTCCTAACACCTATCTCTAAAAGATTAGCCTTTATTAAAAATACATTTTTATGTGACTTTGATTAAAGAAAACTAAAACCCATTTTATTATGAAAACACCAATTAATTATGTAGAAAACTATTAATGTGAGGTTAGGCTTTTAAAATGTAAAACAAGTTGTTTACGCTACCTATTACAACCCAAAATAATGAAAAGAAATAAAAGAGTATAAAACCAAATAAGATAGTTCATGGCATATGATGGGTCTCATTTGTGTATCATTAAGTTCGTGTAGACTCAATATGTCACGCCCGAACTTTTGGTCTAATTTTCCATAAGGTTATGAATGGAATTAAAAAAAAAAGGGGAATAAAATGGATGTACAGATCGTGTAGAGTCAGTTAGCATAAACTACGGAGCAAAAAATGACCAAAAGGTAAAATGGTAATTTTATGGAAAGTCTACGGGCAAAATGGAAAATTCACTACTCATGGTTAAAAAGAGGAGAGAGACATATGGGAGTAATGAGGAAGTGACATGTGGGTTAGTAATGATGAGGAAATACACAAAAAATGAGGTTCGGCTATGGGGCTCGATGAATAGTGTCCTCGGACCAAATTGAAAAACCCAACCAAAAATGTACATTTACTATAAGATGCATTATGGTGAAATTTGGGAAGCATTTGAGGTCATATAAAAGGTTAAAAGTTGAAAACAAAATTTAAATTTACTATTTATAGCAAACTGTATATTACTTAGAGCTAAAGGGAAAAATTTTTAAACATGCTCAAAAAAATCTAAGAGTGGCACATCTTGATGGTCAAAAATTAGAAGGAATCCAAAAATCATAGTGTTGGAATTTTCTGAAGATGGAAAGTAAGAGAAAAAAATTAATGAAATAAATTGACATTAAATGTGTACATATGTTAGGAAAATGACAAATAATTATGTATGGAGCATTTTTGGCCATTGGATTAAATAGTAATAAGATTACTCTTGGCCCTCTAAGTGGAATTTAGTGGGGAGATGAGTTGTAAAGGATTAA
>CANXYI010275235.1:0-10848 GCA_948208565.1 Hura crepitans | reverse complement strand
GATGTATTGGTCATAAAACTTTGACAAGCCTGAAAATAGGGAAAAAAAATAAATTAAAAAATTTAGCAGAACCAATATATCATTTTAGGTCAAGAACTACTATTTACGAAGATAAAATAAGGTCGGATCGGGACAACTTCGGGATGTGCCCAGATGGTCTCGAAAATATCATACCCTGAATCTTAAAAATTCCACTGAGTATGATAGAGGAGGAATTATAATTTTTTGAGGTCAATAGATATTTTTTCTAAATATTTTATTCTCACCGTGAATAGTGCCAAAAAGTCAATAGTGGAATTTTGACTTCAAATTTTACATGGGCCTTAGTCCTACTAATCGAGGATTTTTAAAACTAAAATGGGAATTTTTGGAGACATAAAGAATATTTTATGAATTTTTGAATCAAAAAGTGACATAAAATGCACATAAATTATTTAGGGGCCATTTGGCCTAATCAAAGGCAGCCAACCCAATAAAAATAAAAGGTTACGCATGTGAAATTCATCACACATGCCACCCTTCATCTTCTTCCTCCCTAAACACAAGAAGCTGATGCCATTCATGGAGTTTTCTCCATAAAAGTCATCTTTTCTCTCTCTTATTTTCCACCCAATTTCATGAAAAATTATTAGAATTAAAGCCTATATCATCCATACACATCAATTCCACCAAGAAAGTGTAGAAATGAGCTCAATTTTGGGAATTTCAACACTTAAGTGAATAGTATCAAAAGTGAGTAAAAAACCCATTAATTCCTTTTTTTTATTTTTGATATAGGTAGCTTAGGCAATTCTAAGAATTCCTATGGTTTTAGAATTTATTTGGAGCTTTGGATATTTTTTGAGAATTTTTCTAAGTTCAACTGAGTGTATGTTTAGGGGTGCCCATTCCAAGTGAGAGAAACCAAGGCACTCAAGGCCAAAGTGGTGGAGAAAGGGGTGTGGATACACCCTAAGTATTTGGAATAACTCAAATCTATTATGTCTAGCTTGTATGTTAAGTTTGGTGCATGTGAACTTGTATAGAAATGTGACAATTTGGGTGTATGCATGTTAATTTGGCAAATTGACATTATAATTATGTATATGGTATTAAATTAATGAGATTTGTAGATTAAATTGGGGAAAGATTGCATGTGTAAGTGTGGGGACTTAATGTGGCCGAATGATGTGTCATGTTGTGCATGGCATGTGTGTTTAGTTATTGGATGCATTGTGTGTGCAAATGGTGTGTGGAAATCACAGATAAAATGGCCTAAAAAGGGGTACATTATAAGATATAAAATGTTACAGAATTTGAATGGAAAAATGTGACCAATTATGGAAAGGAACATTAGGTGGCTATCAAGAATATCCTTAAGTACTTGAGAAGGACTAGGGATTTATTCTTGGTTTATAAAGAAAGAGATTTATAGGTTAGTAGGCATACTGATGCCAATTTTTAATTTAATAAGGATGACTATAAATCTCAGTTTAGATATATATACATTATGTTTAGAGGAGTAATTGTTTGGAAGAGTTCCAAATAAGATATAAATGTGGACTCTACCACCAAAGATGAGTACATAGCAACTTTTGATGGAGCTGAGGAAGCCATGTAGATTATAAAGTTCATTTATGAACTTAGAGTGGTTCCAACATTGTTGATCCAATACCTTTGTATTGTGATGACAATAGGGCTATTACATAAGCTCAAAAACCACAGTCTTATCAATGATCCAAACATGTACTTTTGCATTACCATCTGACTAGAGAGATCATCGGTAGATAGGATGTGAAAATTGAAAGGGTCCCTAAAGATTAAAATAAAACTAATCATCTCACAAAGGCACTATCACAAGGGAAGTTTGATCAACATGTAAATGTAATAGGCATTGAGTGTATGGGTGATTGGCTCTAGTGTAAGTGGGAGATTATTAGATGTTTGCCCTAGAGCTTATGTAATAGGGTTATATTCATGTGTTTAAACCTTGTGAATTAATGTAAAAGGCATATCTCTTTATATCATTGTACTTTTATATATTACATATAATTGTTTGCAATGTCCTAAACTATGCCATAAAGTCCCTAGTATAAAATCACAGTGCAAAGGAAATCATGAAGTATTTATGATGTGAGATTCTTATTGCATGCAAATAAGATATACCTAAATATCCTTGTTCATAGTATTAACAAGATGGGAAATTGTTAATGCGTATAGATTAGTATATGTTATACTTCTTAATTAGATCAAGTAGTAGTTCTCACAAGTTATAAGCATAGAGATGCTTAGAGTTAACATATAGATGTTTACTTTGGAAGTAAGTACATTGGAGACCCACCATGAGATCTTTACATGGATACTTAATCTATCTCAGTGACAGTATCTCATCATATCAGTGGTGCAAGTATTCTTAGACTTGAGATCACTAACTATCTTAAATAAGGAGTGATGTACTTTGACTCCAAAGCTTTTACTTCGAACAAGAAGTATATATAGTGAGGTGCTTGGGAATAGAGTGACATATTTGAATGTAGGGTAGTAATCAACAAAGGATTCACACCCCAGATTATAGTGGGGACTTTATCTCACAGTTCTGATGAGTAATCTTTATTTAAGAATCTTTAGCCAAAGTAAGATGCCATGTTTGAATGGGATTCACAGAGGGCATTTTTGAAATAAAGGTGAAATTATCAAAATAATATGTCCAGGGCTTAATTAGATATACTTAGTTAAGCTTTGAGTTGACACAAGTCCATACTCTAAATTGCGTGGGATAAAAGATGGTGAAAGGAGTTTATTGCATCGTAACTATATATGGAAGGGTTATGTCAAACCATTTGACATTCTAGCACTTAGGTAGTTATTGTGCATGGCTAGATGCCTCTTTTGACTTATACACAAGTGATATTGTAATAACTTGCACCTAAATTCCGAAGAAATCCTATCAGAGGTGTAACTTCACACTAGGTCACCTATCTTGAAATTTCTCCAGACCATATTCTTTAACACTTATTTATTTAATGAATAGATCTTGCCTAAATCTTCAGTCTAACCTTTAAACATTATAATTTAGGTTATATTAGACATAAAAATCTATTTTTTAGCTAGTAAGCAATCTTACAAAAAATTGGGCAGCACAACGGTTTCCCGAGTGATATTTCCAAAATTTACATAAGTGGAAAATGCACTTCTAATAAATATTATCAACACTTGCCATCACTTGGACCCTTCTAGTATACTAATATCATCACCCATATCACAGGTAACACATAGGGCCACAAGCCCACCATCATCAGAAAATACAAAAATAAAACCATTTAGATAAAAGGCCTTTATACAGACAATTGCTTAAAGATTAAAATTACAGACATTTATAGTCCTTAATAGCTTTTAAGCTAGCTAAACCCATAACCTATAGTATTTACATGAGTACTCACTAAAACCATCAAAAATAAAAAATTATATACCCTTCAGTACCTTTTTTGTTACACTACACAAAACTCGAGGTAGGACTACTATCTGCTATTACCTGTGCATCGAAATACCGATACGCTGAGTATAAAACTCAATGGTGACTTTGATATAATAACCATGAGAATGCAAACATATATACATATCATATATATCATGAGTGCAAAATGCATCATACAAGGTCCTTGGTATAAAAGTAATGTTATTTTATTCACTAGTCTCATTGTTATTTTAATCAGTCTAATGCCATTATTTAATTGTTCATAATTCTCATTATTACCATCTACCATTATTCATTATAAAGTTTATTACACAGGTTTGGCTGGTTAGACTACACTTATAGACACTGGACAATAGGGAAAATAAATTCTGTGCAGTGGCCCACATTTTAGACCTTAATCTCTACACTGACCTATTATAGTGGCTCAGCTAGTGAACCTCAGTCCATTAGTAGGGACCTAGAACTCCCCAATACTAGAAAAATAAAAATGTCATCATATCATTTTATCATCAATCCATTATAGTGTAGTGGCCCTACTTGTGAACCTTAGTGGCTGCACACACTTGGTCCGATAATGGGGTTCTGCCTGTACTAGATAGAATTACCAACATCATACTGTGAAGTGGCTTAGCTGGTGAACCTCAGTCACTGCACCGACATAGTGCAGTGGCCCAATTATTAAGACCTCAGTAGCTACACCCGCCTATATCATCATATTAGTAAAGGTCCCCAAGACCAGTATCTCTAGCAGCTGCAAACCTTTGGTTGATCGGTTAACCCATCCAGTGGGTGTTTAACTAATCGACCATTTATCTGTTAATTATATTTATTCCATTATAGATTATTTACTTAATTTATTTCTAGATGATTAATACATAGTTATGTATTATTTTTAATAGCCTATTTTTAGTTGAACAGTTGTTGGTCCATTTTATTACCAGATAGTTATAAGTCCATTTTTTTAAAAAGGCAGTTATAGGTCCTTTTTTTATTTATGCCATTACAGATTATATATAAACTGATGCCATTTATTATCATATGCCATCAACTTTGGCCTCACATTGCCATCAAACGCAAATGCATTCCATCCCTAAATTATATGCCACTTTTAGGTTCACTTTAAGTCACTTTTAGGCACATTTTATGGTCATTATTTTCATGTCATCTTATCACCATTTCGTACACCAAATGATCCTCATATTTACATCACTTTTACTAATCAGTAATTACACATTACTTATCTCTATGTTTATACATATCCATGCTATATACATGTCATACATCTCATGCTCAAATGTTACAACACATATATACATCACACACCATACCATACATGCACACGACATCATTTTACATGCCATACCTCTCTCACTTGTCCATGATCACGCACATACATATTCTCATATCTAGTCACACACCTTTATCATATATCATAATCCTACCATACACACATATGCACACATGCCATATCTTACATGTCTTGCCATGATACATTATGCATATGCCTCAACCATACCATGATCATGCACCCACATGCATTTTTCACATCAATTTCACACACATATCCTTTATACACATGCCATACATGATAATTCCTATTGTACACATCATGTATACATGCCTTATCACCTACACGAATGCCATAACACCATACTAACCCTCTCGATCAACCTAAGATCATGCACCTACTAGCTTTTTTTTTCACCATAATACCTATACACATTATTCAATTTCATGCCACACATATCATATCTTATCATATACATGCCATACATATCTCTCTAATGCCATAACTCTATAACATACCTCTCGGACAAGGTGAGTTCATAACCTTTCACCCACTTTCCCCACCAATTCACAATACAAACCATCAATATCATGTATAATTTACATCAAACTAGGCTTATATCAATAATTCATACACATTACCTAATCAAACCATGATTTCCATTCACTAATTCTTCATAAATCACATTCAAAATCAACATGGATGCCTTTAGTATATCAAATCCACATACCTATATACAATTCAAGGCTTGTCCCACACTTTTGCACCTTTAATTTCCTTGTATTCCTTGATTGTTCCTATTGCCTACATAATATATACTCAACTTAGAAAAATCCTAAAAAATCACAAAAGCTTCAAATTAGAAATCTAAGAACATAGGATTTCTTAGAATTGAGAGGACCACCCTAAACTAAAATAAAAAGGAAGGAAATAACACTTACACAACTTTTGAATTTTAAGCCATCATGTGTTTGTAATTCATCCTTTAGTGAATTTTCTTCCCTTTTATGAATGCAATGGTGCTTACAAGCTTTAAAGGACACTTGCCACCTAATTATTAGAATTTTTTGTGAACATTTTGGGTGGAATTGAGTTTGAAATGGTTAAAAAATGATGGATGGAGAAGGTGGAAGGCATCGACCAACCAAGGGAGAGGGGGAGAAGGAAAGTGAGGTGCGCTTAGGTGATTTGGCTTCTAAGTGGATTTTCCACATATCACACTATTTATATGCATGAGTAGGGTGCCTTGGGTGATGACATGTGGCACCTGAGTGGCCCGAAAATGCTCAATTTTGACTATAACTTTAGATAATTTTTAAAATTCAATCGGAACTCAAAAAATTATCATGTTTATTCTAAAAATCCTTGATTAATCCTATTTATGGGCTTGTAAAATTTCAAATCAAAATTACATCGACCAGTCAGTTACCTAATTCCTTGAAAAATAAAAAAATTTTGAAAAATTAATAAAAGACCTCAAAATATTAAAATTCCTCCGCCAATGAATTCAGTGAAATTTTTGACCTTTAAGGTATGATATTTTTAGGTTTGTTCAGGCATATCCTTGGTCATTCTTAACCCAAGTCCATCTGAGGCCATGATTCACTAGCTTATAGCCTAAAATGAATTATTGGTTCTGTTAAAATTTTAAATTAATTCATTTTATGCATTTTTTGGCCCGTCAAAGTCTCATGATAGTACACTCCTTCTTGAGCCTCGAGAAGGTGTCTTGGCTTCCTAGGCACACTTTTTGGGCCTTAGCGGTACTTTTCATGTAACCTCGATTTACAGGCATTACAATTTTTCCCCTTTTATATAATTTTATCCTTAAAATTACCTATTGAGAATAGGTGAGGATATTAGGCCTTCATTTGCTCCTTACTGTAGCCTCTTCTATGTTATGATGCTTCCATAACCCTTTAACTAGTGGTATCATTTTATTCCGCAACTGCTTTAGTTCTCAAGCTAAAACCTGCACTAGTTCTTCCTTATATCTCAAATCTAGCTATACTTAGATCTCTTCTGTAGGTATTACATGTGTTAGATCAGATTTATACTGCCTCAACATCGAGACATGGAAAACATCATGGATCTACTGTAACTCAAGTGGTAAGGCTAGCCTATATGCCATTGGCCCTACACATTTTGTAATCTCATAGGGACTAATGAATCGAGGACTAAGCTTTAATTTCTTGCCAAGCTTGAGTACCTTCTTCCATGGCAATACTTTTTCGAAAACTTTCTCACCCACTTCATATTCTATATCCCTTATTTTCAAATTAGCATAGGATTTCTGTTGATCCGTGGTAGCTTTCAATCTCTCTCTTATAACATTGACTTTATCCTCTATATCTTTGATCAAGTCAATCTCCACAATCTTCCTTTCACCTACTTCACTCCAACAAAGAGGAGTCCTACACCTTCTACCATATAATGCCTTATAAGGTGCCATGCCTAAAATAGCTTGATAACTGTTATTATATGCAAATTCAGGTAAAGATAAATACTAATCCTAGCTTCCTTTGGACTCTATTGCATAACTACATAACATGTCTTTCTGTACTTGTATCAACTATTTTGATTGCCAGTCTGTCTGAGGGTGAAAAGCTGTACTATATGTTAGAGTAGTACTAAGAGCTTCCTGTAATGTCTTCCAAAACTTGGAAGTGAATTGGGGATCTTTGTCTGAAATAATGGCTACTGGCACACCATGAAGTCTTATAATTTCATTGATGTACAGTTGTGCTAGCTTCTCCAAGGAATGATCCATTCTCATCGGAATAAAATATGCTGTCTTGGTTAGTCTATCTATAATAACCCACATAGCATCACACTTATTTTTAGTTAGTGGTAATCCCATAAAAAAATCCATGGTAATCTTCTCCCATTTCCATTTTGGCATTGCTATCAAATGTAAAAATCTAAAAGGAACTTAATGCTCAGCCTTTACTTGCTAACATGTTAAACACTTGGCTACATATTAAGCTATATCCCATTTCATTCTTGACCACCAGTAGTGAGGTTTCAAGTCCAGGTACATCTTTGTACTGCCTGGATGTATGGAATAGAGAGCTTTATATGCCTCTCTCAAAATCTTTGTCCTCAAGTCATCTATATCAGGTACACATAACCTACCATGATGATATAGATATCCATCTTCTCCCAATTCAAATCTAATAATCTTCCTTTTTTTGGCCTTACTCATTATTTATGTTAGTTATCCATCTCGTGTCTGTGTCCTTTTGATTTACTGCTTAAAATTAGGTTTGATTTGTAACTCAACCAAGATGGCATCTTTCTTTGTATATTACATTCTGACATTCATAGCTCTCAGTGTTACCATGAATTTCTTACTCAAGGCATCTGCCACCACATTAGCCTTCTAGAGTGGTAATCTATCAAACAATCATAGTCTTTAATCAATTCTAACCACCTTATCTGCCTTAAATTCAGCTCCTTCTAAGTGAGGAGATATTTCAAACTCTTATGATTAGTGTAAATGTAACATTTCTCACTATATAAGTAATACCTCTAGATTTTCAATGCACAAACAATTGTAGCCAACTCAAAATCTTGAGTAGGATAATTCCTCTCATTTGGCTTTAGCTGCCTAGAAACATAAGCTACTACCTTCCCTTCTTACTTTAGTACACAGCCGAGTCAATTGTATAAAGCATCACTATAAATGACAAAGTCCTTTCCCTATTCAAGTTGAACCAGGATCGGTGCTTTCGTCAGCATTGTCTTCAGTCTATCAAAACTCTCATGACATTTGTCATCCTATTCAAACTTCACATTGGTGCTACAATTATGAAGAAACCCTTTATGAATCTTTTATAGTAACCAAGCAATCCTAGGAAACTCTATATCTTAGTCACATTCCTAGGAGGTTCCTATTCTAACACAACTTTAATCTTGCTGGGATCTACTTTAATACCTTCAGCTAACACAATATGGCCTAAAAAATATGCTTCATTAAGCCAAAATTCACATTTACTTAGTTTAGCATACAACTGCTTCTCCCTTAAAGTCTGTAACACTAGTCTAAGGTGTTGTTTATGTTCCTCCGTGGTCTTAGAATACACTAGGATATCATCAATAAAAACCACCACAAACTAATCCAAATGTGGTTGAAAAACCCTATTCATTAAACCTATGAAGGCTACTAGAGCATTAATGAGTCCAAATGGAATCACTAAGAACTCATAAATGCTCGTATCTAGTTTTAAATGCAGTCTTAGGTATATCAGCCTCTTTAATCCTTAACTGATTGTACCTTGATCTCAAGTTTATCTTGGAAAAGATACTAACACCTTAAAGCTAATAAAAAAGATCATCAATCTTAGGCAAGGGATATTTATTCTTCACAGTTACCTTATTCATTTGCCTCTAATCAATACAAAAAGCCTAGGTGCTCCCTATGGTGAAATAATAGGTCTAATAAAACCTTTGTCTAGCAATTCTTGCAACTGCACCTTTAATTCTTTCAACTCTACAGGTGCCATTGTATAAGGAGTAATGGACATAGGTAAAGTACCAGGATATACTTCAATTTCAAAGTTAAGCTTTCACTGTGGGGGTAATCTTGGTAACTCTTTAAGGAATACATCAAAAAAGTCAGACACAACTAAAATCTAATTAATACTAGGTATAGAGATACTAGTGTCAATCACATGGCTAAGTAGGCTTTATAACCCTTACAGATGAGTTGTCTAACTGTAATAGCTAAGATGAGGTTATTTAAGGAATTTTTCTCACTCACAATGTCACTTCATGTCCCTCTACTTTTCTGAGGGTAAATCTCTTGTTTTCATAGTCAACCATAGCCCGGTGTTTAGATAACCAATCCATAACCAAGATAATGTCAAATTTATGGAAATGAAGTTTAATAAAGTCTACAGGGAATAGTTATTCCTAGATTACCAGTGGATAGTGTCTGTATACTTTATTCACTGTCACACTTTGTCCAATTGGATTGCTTACTTGAATGTCTATGCCTACAAACTTTGATTCTAGACCCCTATCTTGGGTTTATGTGCTACAATTATAAGAGTGAGTGGATCTAGGATATATTAAAGCCAAAGCTGGTGCATCAAATAAATAAAAAGTACTAACAATGACATTCAAAGCCTCTGCCTCCTCACGAGCTCTAATGACATATTGTCTAGCTAGAGCCTGTGCCTTAAATCTACCCCTCTGACTACTACTAAGATAGTTACCTCTGGCCTGCCTCTGCCCCTTGTTCTAGGGTACTGCTAATGCTTGAGTCTGGGTAACTTCAGTTTGTCTCTGAGGATAATCCCTTTTAAAATGATCTCTAGCCCTAAAGATAAAACATTCTCTTACCCTTGCCTATCTGCACTACCCCAAATACTTTCTACTGTAAGTCTAATAGATAAGGGATGCATTTCTACCTAATGGTGCTAATACTTGTACACTAGAGGCTTGCTGAGAGGGTCTAGGTCTAGATACAAAAGCCTAAGCTAACCTCTGTGGTTGTGTTTACCATTGTGTCTAATGCCCTGACTGAGACTAACTCTCCCTTTGTCTCTTACTAAACCCATATGCTGAACCAGCCTAGCCTAGTGTTAAAGGTCTCTTTCTCCAGAATAAGTCCCTATTTTCTTACAACATCTCTACCATGTCATAGGCCACTGCTACTAAAACTACAAAGTCTATAACTTTCAAGTTGGCTATTTGCATACGGAACTCCACATTAAAGCCCTTCAAAAACCTTTTACACCTGTCCTCTTCAGTAGGTACAAATTCCTCTGTATATTGACTCAATCTTGCAAAATCTTTCTCATATTCTGACATAGATCTTCTTCCCAGCCTCAAGTCAAGGAACTCTTGTCTTTTCTTATCTTTGTAAGATTTTGGGATATATTTCTTCTTAAACTCATGGAGAAAGAATTCCCAGGTTACATTTACTACTGCTTTCCTCTTCTTGGTTGTATCCCACTAATGGAAAGCTTTCTTTTGTAGAAGAGAGGTAGAACATTTCAAACTCTCCTCCTCGGTACATTTTAACTGTTCTAGAATTTCGAATGTTCTTTCCAGCCAATATTCTACTTTGACTACATCATCTTCCCTAGTTCCTAAAAAA
>CANXYI010275054.1:0-10081 GCA_948208565.1 Hura crepitans | reverse complement strand
GGTCGACTAGGGAAAGATAGTAGCTATTGGGCACCTCGGTGCTTTAATGTCAGTTTACGGGTCCACTTTTAGTCCAACCTAAAAACCTATATTTTTATGAGCTTTGGATCCATGCGGGTGTAGTCGTCGTTCAAGTCCTAAGGGGCCACTGCACACTTTTATATAGGTATAGCCGCCGTTCAAGTCTAATAGGTCAATTAGGCTCACTGTACATCTATGCTGGTGCAGCAACCGTTCAGGTCTAAAATGTGGGTCACTGCACACAATGATCCTAATATCCATAGGATTTGTGTTCTCATTAATATGGGCGTTATAGAGATAATTTCATGTGATCAGTTCGGTTCAGAATCGAAAATCGAAATTCAAGAATTTTTAAAAACCGAACAAAATCAAATTTTTTACAAGGACCGAATTGAAAAATCAGGCATTCATATGGAACCGAAAAAACCAAAATTCTATATTTTTTATTTTTTTATATATAAAAACTCCAAAATGACGTCGTTTAACTCTAAAACGCTATCATTTTGAGAAGTTTGATTAGTTCGGTTCTTTTAGTTTTCATCCTTCAAGAACCGAACTAATTAAACCAATCTCACCTTCAAGAACTAAATTGAAAATCGAACCAAATAGACCAAATTGTCATCGGTTTGGTTCAGTTTTGCACACCCCTAGTTTACACATAATGCATGGTTTTTGTCATGGGAGTGATGAATAGTATAAAGTATGTCGTATCGGTATTATGTATGACTATTTTATGGTATGTATAAAATGACATGTAGTGTATATATATATATATATATGCTCGCTGTGTATAATGATTTCCTTATGCTTGATAATTCGTGTGCATAAGATGAATGATATTATGTTTACCATAAGTTATATTGGTTAAATCTTATACAATAAAGCATGATTATATATGGCATTATGCAAAAGTTATTTTGATTACACCGCTAAGCTATTTGCTTAACACATTGTTTCATTTGCTATGTGTAGGTAAGGAGGACGATTAAGGCCAAGCCTTGGGATATCTAGACAAGTAAGAGAAAACCATTCTTTTTGGTATATTTTGATGTATGTAATTGAATTATGAGATGTATAGATATAAAAAGTGCACTCTTATGTTGGATGTAATTAGTTTTGGGCCTAAACGATATTGTTTTGTAATTGTAACCCGTATATAGTTTTGTAATTGGATTTAAACTCTTTAAATTGTTTTATGCTTATGTGTTATCTCTTCTTGAGGTTGAGAATGTGATTGTCATTGTTCATTTATGGATTAATCAAAAGGATCACGGAGATTGGGAAATGTTTTAAAAGTATTTTTATTGGTTGCAAGTTATTATTCAAAATTTGAGATAGTGCCGGCACAGCCGTTATGCTACCGAAATTTTAGCATAGAATTCTCAAATTTGAATATTTAACTCGATTTTTGAAAAGTTTTTGAAAACTCACATTTTTTATGTTTTAATCATGTATGCTAAGATGTTTTAAATAATGTTATATGAGTTGAGATTGAATAACATGTTATATGTGCACTCATTAGTCGTGTTCGGCGATTGGCCGGCGTCTAGACTAGGTAATGAGTGCACATATATAATTAATTACATATTTTTTAAAATAATAAAAAACACATTTTATGAATTATTCAATAATTAAAGTTTTTAGTAATATATGACGTTCGCGTTCAAGTTCGTGTAATAAGAAACATAATAAAATAATTATATAAATCAATGAATATTCTCATTATAAACAATGCTCATTATTAAATAACATATAGAGTGTCTAATATTTTTCTTTACGTGTTATTAACTCACAAATTTGTATTTGTAAATCAATTTTAGTGTCTAATCGTACTCAAATTGATTGGTAGTGACTCATTTCTTAGTACACCTAGATATCTATTAATCCTCTAATTACAAGTACTTTACTGTCGAGACTAAGGTGTTACACTTGGTAAGGATTTTTAGAATTGAAATAGAAAGTTTAGGACAAAAGTAAAAAAAAACTTTAGAGATCAAAATACATGAAATTTCTAGATAAAAAAGCCTAAATATAAAGGATTTTTATATAAAAAATAAAGTAAGTATAAAGACCAAAGACTATCTTTGTGAATTACCCTCTTATTTTCCTTTTAGAAATTAGAGACATGGGATTGAGATCTTTTGATGCTTAATTTATTCTATTTGTCTTTTAAATAATAACCACTATCATTAGTATATTATATCTCATGAAATTTTATTGATAATATTTAAATTTAAATTAATTATTGAATTTTTGTACTTATTAAATGACAATTACAAGAAGTGTAGTTTTAACCCCTTTTTTCCCCTAAAGTTTAGTTATAATTTTTGGACATCCATTAGCAACATGGTTATTAAAATTGGACCAGTTTGTTTGCAAGTCAGGTGCTCATCTGGTTTAGTTCAGTCTTGAAAATCGGATTGACAAAAAATCGAGTTGAATCGATTTGGAATGGATGAAAAATCGATCGCACTGAAAATTGATTTGAATCGAAAATTTTTAATTTTGCTCATTTTTTTCATTTTTAGTTTACATTATTTTAAACTTATATTTTTTTCCTTTAGTATACTTTTTTATACTTTATTTTTTATTTTTTAAGTTATTTTTATGATTTAAGAGCAATTTAAAATATTAATGATAAAAATTTATTCAATTGATTATATTTTAATTGATAGATAATTATAGTATTTTAAACTTTAACTATTTTAATAAATTTATTTAATTAAGAATACGAAATTATAATTAAATTATATTAAATAGAATCGAAACATGTTAGTCTTATCATTGCTTTTTTTAAAAAAATTTATCATACAAATAAATTACAACGACTTCACTTTTATTTTTTCAAAATAATTAAACTTTTTATATTTATATTTTTTAATAATAATTTATTATATTATTATTGTTAAATTTATTTTTATATATAAAAATTATTTATTAATTTTATTATTTTTATATAATTTATTTAATATAAAATTACTTATATTATATTATTAAATTTTTAAAAATGATTTTATTTAAAAAATAAAAAAATTTGTTGAATCAATTGATTGAACCACAAATACAATTTGTCTTATTTGGTCCGATTCCATTTGTAGGTGTTAAAAGACTTTATTTGTTTGGTGATTTTGCATAATTTTTTAATATGGTATCATATTATATGATTTTATTTTATGATTATAGAATTATGAAAAATTTCAAAATCTTAAACCACCAATTTGATAATTTTTCATCGTACAATAATTTTACTTTTTAATTTTAACCCTCATCATTATTTTTCACTATAAAAGTAAATTTAACTCTTTTACTTTTTCTTTGTATTTACCTCCAACCTTCTCCAGGTATGCAACTCTCCTTTTTTTTTTCATCTGTTACTTTTTTTTTATATATTAAGTGCTTAAAAAATGTCAAATTTTTTTTATTTTTTTATAATTTACTTGCACATAGATTTTATTTTCTAGATCTGATTTTTTTAACTTAAAAATAAAAATTTTGTTTTGATTTTATTTTATGAAAGTTAATATGATTTTTTTAATGGCTTAAAAATAAAATTATTATGCTATATTTTTAAGTAGTCTCTAAAAAAAATTATCCTTCTATGTAAATTATGTTTTTACATACTTTTGAATAAAACATGTATTTATTTATAATAAATATTATTTTATAATATATTTTTATTTTTTAAATAATAAAAAAATAAAATATTTATTAAATTAATAAAAATAAATATTATACTGAATAAGAGTAATAAAATGATTTATCAATTATTTAATATAATATAATTAATTTAAATAAAAAATAATTATAAAATTATAACAAATTATATTGTAATCTCAAAAATTATTTAATATAATATATTATAAAATCGTGCGACACGGATGTCAAATATGCAAATCTTCCAAGTAAATATAACAAATTATATCTGAAATTCAACGGAAGAAGTATGCAACTCCTGTGAAATGCGATTCTAAGTGAAGTTGAATCCGCTAAACACGCACTTAAGTTTATCCATAGTAGTCCGTAGACAGAAACGGAAATGGAGAGTTTGAAGTCTCACAAGGCGGAGATTATAAGAATCGCCGTCGCACTTGTCGCCATTGGTGCCGGAACTGCTTACTATTTTTATATCACCAAAAAGAAATCTAAAAAAGGTACTCTCTGTTCCTGCTGTTCTTCTTTCTCTCTTTCTTTTTACTTACACATTTGATTCTTCATTTGTATCTGACCTTTTGCTTTATTAGTTTCTGTGCGATTGTTTTGGATTTTAAAAATAGTGCTATACGTTGTTCGGAGACTGAATTCGTTGGCTGCTTTGGTTTTAATGGCCGTTAGATAGTGATAATCTGTTAACATGCAATTTAATGCCAAGTTATGACACGTGTAGACTGCAGAAGGTTTTTCTTTTTCTTTCCCGTATTTGATTTTTGATTACTAAAAAGCTACATCATGTAAATCACCGAGTGATAGTTTCTGTCGAATAATAAGATGAAGTTTAAATATTATGTAGTTAAGCTGAAAATGGCGTACAAATTTTCATCTATTTTCTCATTAGAAAATCAGGAGTCAGATTATAAATTCCGTGCAAAGAATTTACTCTTTTTACAAGTCATTATAGGAAATATGTAGCATTTAAGCTTCCATTAACTGAAACGTGATAATTGTGTTGTGCTCGTGAACAGAAGATGGGAAATGAAACTTTATTATTATAGATGGATTCTCAGATATTTAACTAACAAAGAAGAGGTAAATGAGAGGGCAATGCCATGGCTGCGACACTTATTGCAAAGTAGCATGTCATATGTCTTATAGATGATAGGACAAAAACTAAATGATGTGTGTGTAATCGACCAGCTTGTTTTGTTCTTTGCTTTTCTCTCCTTCAATAACTAATGTAAGTTTATGTTTTCTCAATTTTTTTTGGGGCTAAATGCTTCTCTAATTGGGTGTATCTGTAAATGCATGTACACCTTTGCACGTGTCATTAGGTTGCTTGGACCCTGAGAACTTCAAGGAATTTAAACTTGTTAAGTGCACCCAACTCAGTCATAATGTGGCTAAGTTCAGATTTGCTCTTCCCACACCGACTTCAGTATTGGGACTACCAATTGGTCAACATATAAGTTGCAGGTTTCATCTGCATTTCACTTTGTTTTGTGATTTCCAGAATATGGCCAATGTTTCATTTTTGTATTTATACTTGCATCTTGTTTATACTTTGATGATGATGGTCTTTCACGTTGATACTGCAATTAAGACATTTTATTTTCTCAACAGAGGGAAAGACAGCCTTGGTGATGAAGTTATCAGGCCATACACTCCCACAAGTTTGGACTCTGATATTGGATACTTCGAATTAGTTATAAAGGTTGACAAATGCTAGCATGTTGTTTCATTCATTTGCTTGTCATACAGTTTCTTCCGGCATCCTCATTTTATAGTTTCGTGCAGATGTATCCACAAGGAAGAATGTCCCATCACTTCCGCGAGATGCGTGAAGGCGATTACATGGCTGTGAAGGGGCCCAAGGTAAATCTATCGCCATCTTGAATCACATGTTGTCATTTTTAGAGAATTTTATTTTTAACTTGCTAGAGTAATTCCTTGGTCCCTTAAAAATTGTGGTTTAAGTTTTTGTTTTTTTTGGGTAGGAGATCGCTTTCTGTTCTTTTTGTTTATTTTCTTACTAAATGATCATATGAACCTTGTTGATTCCCAGAAAGGTGTATTGCATATTAAATTCTTGTCTAGGAAACAAAATCCTAAATCTTTATGCGGTTGTATTATGTTGACTTGATCAAATAAGAAGTAATCACTCTTGGTCAAATATTTTGTATCATCATCTATTAGAGCCTGTTACAGCTGGTGGCAAAAATAATTTGATTTCTTTCCTTTTATTTAGTTTCTTAAATTAGCCAGCTGATTACAAATGGAATTAATGTCATTTCTTTCCTTTTATTTTAGTTTCCTAGACTAGAAGATGTTTATTTTAGTATCTCTATATTTCAACCTTAATTAGAGAACTTTCCTTATATTGTAATAATAATCTCTATTTAAAGAGACAAATGAAATTAAAAAAAAATGAGCAGAAAGTTAAAAAGAAATCTAAGAGATCGGGTTCTCTCTCAAACGAGTCCTAAGGTTCTTGCTCCCTTTAACGAGTTCGGAGGTACGAACTCCCTTTGATGAGCTTGATTTAATCACCTAGTCCCAATCCACAATATGGGACCACAACATTTGGTATCAGAGCTAAATGCTATAGGCAATAAAAGTGAATTAAGGACTCTTTTTGAAGAATTCCAGTGAGCCAATGAATTAAGAATCGCTGCGATGGAATCACAATTGGAAGCTCAACTACAACAAGTATCACTACAATTGGAACAACTCTTTAACATAATTAGTAGAAGCCGTAATAAAGATATTGACAGTGGCTCAATTTACAACTGTAGCCATGACAACCAATATAACAGAATTGAGCAACAATTGGAGCTGCAGCTAGAAAGTAGAGTGCTGCCCAGCAATAGAGATAGTGATGGGGAACCAGAAAGTGGTATGGACAGCCCTAGCAACAATGAATTTTGGAACCAGAAGATTGATAATGGATTAGAGCACTAGAAAAAGAAAAAGATAGTGCCACAATACACAATACTTGAGTTCCCAACCATCAATCAAGATCAGCTGGATTTAGGCAGCATCTATGATTTCATTATTTCTGCAGTAGTCCGAGGTCTTGAATTGAGAGCCCAACTTTAACCTAGTTTGGGTGTTTTTACTGCAAAGAGAGAATATATTTAGCAAAGGATTTTTTTCATGCAGAGTCAACTAACCCACGTGGCAAACAAAATCAATTACTCGATAGATTTAGAGTTTTTCTCCAAGCGACAATATGGTTGCCAACTATTCAACATTTGCAACCATCACTTGAAGGAGCACTATGATAAGGGCCTTAGAGATATTTTGAGCTTGAGGACAAGCTCATTTTCCAGGAGGGGAGTAATGTTACCGTTGGCGGCAAAAATAATTTGATTTCTTTCTTTTTATTTAGTTTCTTAAATTAGCTAACTGGTTACAAATAGAATTAATATGATTTCTTTCCTTTTATTTTAGTTTCCTAGATTAGAAGATTTTTATTTTAGTATCTCTATATTTTGGCCTTAATTAGGGAACTTTCCTTATTATTGTAATAATAATCTCTATTTAAAGAGAAATGAAATAAAAATAAACAAGCAGAAAGTTAAAAAGAAATCTAAGAGATCGGGTTTCCTCTCTAACGAGTTCTAAGGTTCTTGCTTCCTTTAATGAGCTCAAAGGTACAAACTCCCTTTGACGAGCTTGACTTAATTGCCTAGTGTCCTGGTCCACAATATGGGACCACAGTAGAGCCCCTAGTAGTAAAATCCATTCTACCAATAGGAATATGCATGGATCGGAAGATCATACAAATTGACTACAGAAAGTGACAAAGGGAACCCTAATATTTAAGTTAGATTTCATGAAACTTAAATATCTATTTGAGATTTTGGTCTACAATTTTGATGTTAGACAACACCTAGATTGCACAGCTTGACTAGGAAAATTGTTATTGGACCTGTAGGCTTACACCAAGAATTTAGCTTCGGCTGTGTATAAGTCATCTTGATCTTAGCCCTTGAAGCTTCTGAAGTTCTTAGCTTTGGCATGTCTTTTTTTTTCTTTTTGTTTTTTTTGTTGGGGTGTGTGTGTGGTTTGAGGGGAAGGAAAATTTGATCTGCATAACTTTTCTGATGTACAAAAAATGAAGACAGTTGTTAATGGAGTACAACCAAATATATCCTATTTACAAAAAAATAGAAGAAAAAGAAAAAAAGAGAAAGAAAGGTAAGAAAGGGCAGTTTCTTCACTAGTTGATGCTTGGTAATTTATCTATTCAGGAATTGTACTTTAACTGTATTGTGATACTTTTTTGAGTTTTAGAACTACGCAAATGAACCTCTGTGGCTGTTTTTGCACAGAGCCAAAGGAGGTTAAAATTAATACATTCGTGGCTTTGCTTTTTTTTTTTTAGATGATGCACTTTTAGGGTGCTTGTATACTTTTGTGCACATTTGTAAGGATGCAAAGAAAAAATGTAAAATAGGGGGAAAAAGAAGAATAAGCTAAGATTGAAAGATGATATGTGAATGTCTCCTGCCAAAAATATAAATAGTCAGCTACCAAGCAAAAGTAGTAGTACTTGCTATTGTAAAATTGGCTTCCTGTTCAATGACTTATTAATACTATCTATTAATTGTTGAAAAATTTTAATAGAACATTTAAATTACATATGCCAACTGAAATTTTAAAAATTTTACCATAAGCCATATCATTCTTGGATAAATTACTTGTACATTTGTGATAGACGTCCTATCATTTCCTTTATCTTAAGAACTTGGAATGGTTTTTCTCTCACTTGATTTGTTTTGCTTTCCAAGATTTACAATTGGGCTCATAGCTACGGTCAAAATCAACTTGTTTAGGTGAGATAAGGATCATGAATTGATTGGTTGTGTTAACCTTGGCTGTTAATAAAGTATGAGTTATGGTACTGTTACACAATATTGGGCCATAATGAATTTTCATGATATTGTTACACTATTATCACCTTTGTGGTGAATGGTGAACCCAACTCCTCCTCGCGCTGCTTTGATGAATAATCATGATAGTTCACCATTTGGTGAATAGCATCATGATGTTGATTGTTATTTTGTTTCAAAGGTACTCTTTGATACGTAGTTAATTATTATTCACCTCTGATAGAGAATTATCAGTTTCACCTTTGTTTTCATGCAATAATCAGGGCTGCATGGTTAACCGTGAAAACCCGTCCGAAACCGAACCGGTTATTGTGGTTTGGTTTTTACACTATTAATTTCTTCAGTTTTGGTTTTGGTCTATCATTCAAAAAGTCTACCAGTTTCTGTTAATTGACCGGTTATGATATAATGTTAATATTTTTAGCAAAAGGAAGAAAATCTGTTACTAATAGTTTTTAGCGACACATCTGAAATTTTTAGCAACAATATTTCTAGCTTTTAGCAACAGTATCGTCACTAATTTTTTTTTTTATTGTTTGTGCACGTGTATAATTTGCATAATTTTAACATATATATTTATTTAAATTTTTTAGTGGTTAATAGAAAATTATTGTTTAACTGAACTGAAAAAACCGAAATCGATGGATTGATTAACCGATATTAATGGACTGGAAACAGTCAATGATTTTAAAAAACCGATGTTAATGGACCGGTTTGTTTTTCTTTGCTACCGGTCCATGAACACCCCTAGCAATAATTACATTGCATTCTTAAAATCCCAGAATTTGCTCTCAATCCAGGATTAACAATTTAATTGCTTTACCATTACTCTCTCTTCATTTGACAGTTCGCAGTCATTTTAATTGTTCAGATTGCAATGCATCTTATTCAGTGCAAGCGTATGAGAAAAGTTTACGTATCCAACATGTAACTGAAAACTTTATAATTTAATTACCATAATGAATAAATTAATAGAGAATGATCTTTAAATGTTCCTATCCATCTAAATTTTTCTTTCCTGTTTGTTTTCTCATTGATTGGAAATCATCGTTTGATGTTTAATTTATTCAAGAAGATTTTGACAGTTATAGAATCAATTACTTTGCTTGCATTTTCTTTTTCTCCCAAGCATTCCAAAAAATTGGTAACTGATCTTTCCCGTTAAAAAACTTATGCAAAGCATGATGCCTTTTTGGGATGCTTGTAGGGGCGGTTCAAGTATCAACCTAACCGAGTTAGAGTTTTTGGGATGCTTGCTGGAGGCACTGGAATAGCTCCAATGTTCCAAGTATGTAGTTCATAAATTGCCCTTTTATAATCCATATTTGCTAGTAATTATTTCGTACTTAATCACTGATTTAAATCTCTGATTGGTTCTTAGGTTGCTAGGGCCATACTAGAAAATCCCAAAGACAAGACCAACGTTCATCTTATTTATGCCAATGTCACATATGAGGACATTCTTTTGAAGGTACCTTCTCTCTCTCTCTCTCTCTCTCTCTCTCTCTCTT
>CANXYI010275038.1:0-10033 GCA_948208565.1 Hura crepitans | reverse complement strand
AAAAGGTGCTATTGAGCTTAAGGATAACTAGAATCGGTATTTATTTTTGGCAGAGTGTGCCTTTAATAATAGTTACAAGTCTAACTTAGGGATGGGCCCATATGAGGTATTGTATGATAGATGATGCAAGATTCCCTTTATAATGGAGTGTGAATTTAATAAGAGATACTGAAGAAAAAGTAAAGTTAGTCAGAGAAAGGCTAAAGGTAGCTATAGATAGATAGAAATCATATATTGACCTGAAGTAGAAAGTTATTGAGTATATAGTTAGGGAAAAGTATTATTAATGGTTTCTCCATAGAAGAAAGGTGTTAAGGTTTAAGAAAAAGGGGAAATTGAGTCCTAGGTTCATAAGACCCTATGAAATTATGAAAAGGGTCAGACATTTAGCATATAGGCTAGCACTACCACCTCAGTTATAGATGATATATGATGTTTTTATGCTTTTATGCTCAGGAGGTATAAATCAGATTCAATATATGTGATTCTAATGGTAGATGTTGAGATACAGTTGGATTTGAGTTATGAGAAGGAACCCATACAGACTATGGCTTATGAAATGAAGCAATTGAGGAATAAGTCCATAGCACTGGTTAAAGTGTTATGGAAGTACCTAGGAGCCAAAAGAGCCGATGAGATCTTAGTATTCTTATTTATTTACTCTAGGTAATTTCAAGGATGAAATTTTCTTAAGGGGGAAGAAATGTAATGCTTCTGTCTTGAGGCTTCATGAATAGTGCCACTGGGTTTAGGAAGTATGTCTAGGGTGCCAGGTCACTTGCACATTAATCGAGGTAGTGACACTAATCGTGAAACTTTGAGGGGGTTTTAATTTGATGAAAAAGGAAAAATTTAAAAATTTAGCAAAACCAATAATTCATTTCAGACTACAAGCTACCCCTTAATGCAATAAAAAATTTTATAGGCTAAGAATGACCTTGGATGAGCCCCGATGGATGCAAAAAATAGTAGACCCTGAAGTTCAAAAATTCCACTTAGTTTATTAGTGAAAGAAAAAATCTAAATTCTGAGGTCATTTTCAAATTCTCATAATTTTTTAAGTTAGCATACAAATCGAGGCAGTATGAAAACTATCCTAACAATGGAATTTGGCAGCGAAAATTTATGAGTAGGTAAAGGGGATTAAAATATAAATTTTAAAATAGTGTAACTTTTTGAGGTCCGTGTGAATTTTAGTAAATTTTTTATGTTTGCCAAAAAAATTGAGATGTTTCGGGATGGCTCAGGTGGCTATAGACCCCACCCATTCACTTGCCATTAGGCTTAAGGCCTTAAACAAGTGGAAATGTGTTTTAACAAGTGGAAAAATCCACTCACCAAGGAGGAGGATTTTCCTTTGGCTGGCTGCTAGAACCAATGCTAGAAGGGGAGAAATCTTCTATCTTTAACCTGTTCTCCCTACTGTTTTAGGGAACCATCACCACCAAAAATTCCTCCTAGATGTTAGTGATTTTTCAAAAAATGAATGGAGGCAAAAGGAGCTTCCATGACTAAGTTAAAATTCATCAAAAGTCTAAGGGTCAGAATTAGTTTAACAAGTGTGTAAGGTGAGTTTTCATGTTTTCCCTTTTGATTTTCTTGGTTAGTCTTTGCTGGAAATGTTTCCTTATGGTGCTTAACTCCTTTAAGGACATGCATGGACTTTATTTGAGGTGAATTAGAGCAAGGGAGAGCTTGAAGAAGTTGGAGAAATTATCTGTGAGGCCTAGAATGAAGGTGTGGCAACCTTGAAATGGTGGCCACTTCATCTCCAAGTGAGGGAGGTAAGTGAATTCTTCCATTCACTTTATGCCCCTAATTTTTAATAGCTTTTCTCTTGGTTTGTGAATGGATTAAGTATGTGAACTAGCTTAGAAAGGTGATTGAATTGAGGTATGGTAGCATATAATTCGATGGAAGGTGATTTATATTGTTAATTGATAAAAATAGTTGAGATTGGTGGAAATTGCATGGTTTGCTGCGAGGTGGCTATAATGTTTGTTGTGTTTTAATGGTGCTAAATATATGTGTATGGTGTTTGGGTATGAATTATGGTTTTGGGTGTTGTAAAGAAATGGAAATACTTATGAATGGATGGAAAAAGTGCATGCTTGGCATGAGAAGTATGTGTTGCCGAGAGCTTAGGTAAGGTTGTGAGTGTGTTTGGTTTGATATAGTTATTTTAATTTGTGTTGGAGTTGACAATGTATATATATTTGGTCTATGATAGATGAATTTATGAAATGGCATGTAATAAGTGTAGTTTAAGCATAGTGGCATGAACAACTACCTATTGTCGAGGCATATCATAGGGATTAGACTACTTAAAATTGCTTGAATATGTTGATATGTATTTTTACATTATGATAAATGGTTGGCATAAGAATGATAATATGTCTAGTCTAGTTGGTATGGCATGAAATGGTAAAGGCATGTATGTAGGTGTGACTAAGCTATTGACTAATAGATAATTGTGAAATGAACATTATGGAAATACATGGTCAAGATTCTTGACTAGTTTTACCCCAAAGCTAGTTTAATGGAAATGGCTTGTAAAAGAGGATAATAGGTGTCCCATGTTGTGTGTACTAATGCTTAATTATGTGAGCATAACTAGCTTAACTATTATGGTATGAAAATAAGTAAAATGTATACCCTAAAGTGACATGTAATGTAGTCAAGAAAGGACATGTAAAATGAACCTAAACTTGGCTTCAAATGATGTATGAAAAATGGGTTGTAATATGCCTTTAAAGGGCTATAACTTGAGATTAAATAATGTGCTTAAAACTTATGCCTTAAGGGCTATTGTTTATAGTTATGTGTAATGGCATATTAGCTTATGGCATGGCCTAGGATTATTGGCTTAGGGCCTATGAATTTGATGTAAATAGTAGCTAAAACTACATTGAAAAATAAGGTGTAATGGACCTAAAAAGCTTAGTAAAACCTAGCCATAATAACCTATAATTATCCTAAATAACCATTACCTTAACTAATAAATCCTCTGATAGTAAATGGCCTAGATTTGTGGAATACTTATAGAATCAGAACCAGCATAATACATCAAAATTATTTGTCTTTGAACCATTGATTTTGTTTTCTAATATTTTACCTACAGCCTGTTTGTGGCCATACTAGATCGGGCTAATTTTCAACTATGCCGTAAAAAATGTAACTATCTATTTTTAAAATTATATTATTATAAAAAGTTGATCAATAAAGGAAAGGACATGGATTGAGGTTACATGGCCCATTAGATAGACAACTACTAGATAGGTTGACCAAAAAATTTTGGGATCCTTAGCAACTGGTACACTATCTATTTTTCAAATAAGGCCAACATAGTAACATACGTCCCCATTGGGGCCACTGTACTAGTATGTTGGATAAACAACTTTCTATCCTTGTTAACTAATGCCTAATTTGATATTGTCAATGAGTGGCGTAGGTCCCTATGGGCCACTACACTAGTCTATTAGATAGACTAGTCTGCTGGGTAGACATAGCCACTTTATCACTAATCATTTATATGATACCAGTGCAGCAGCATAGGTCCTTGAGGGTCACTGCACTAGTCTGTTGGATAGATCAGTTGCTGGGCAGATAACTCCTTGTTATTTGCACTTTGGGTGCCAAAAATCAATTAAACTGGTGCAGCAGCATGGGTCTAAAATGGAGACCACTGCTCTAATTTATTTTCCCTTTAGATTTAGTGTTTCTTAGGGTTGTCTCTTGATATAGGCCAACTAAAGTAATTATATAAGATGAATAAAATTTGCACATGACTATGAAATATAACATAGGGGCATTTTGGTAATTTCCACTAATAAGGCTTAAAGGCTTAAAAGGATTTAACTATTAAAAACATAATTTACAAGAATTATAGTGATTAACTGGATTAACTACAGATAGAAACACCCTAAGGGTAAAATGGTAATTTGGCATGCTAGTATTCTAAGTTGAACTGAGATTTCTAAACAAGATAAGAATAGAGGTCTTATGCATGGATAGCATGATGAACATGTTTTAGATTTTTGAATTCACCATTGAGTATTTCATACTCAATGTACCTATTTTGGTATGCAGATACCAAGAATAGGGATGTGACCTCGTAAAGCGTATAGTAGAGTTCAGAGGTTATATTAAAAAGGTTGATTATGTATAATGTGCAGCTTTTGCACTTAATGTGCTTAGGTGGGGAAGATGGGTGTACTGTATAATAGTTAATCCTTATTGTGTATGTATGCCTTATGTGATTGTTTGTGAGCCTGAAGCTCTATGTGTTTTCTTAATTGTGGCCTGAGGCCTATGATTGCTGTGTGATAGATGTTAATGATAGGATGATATCTAGGGGACTAAAAGGGTTCGAGTGATGTGATTACTTGTTACATAAGTGTTTCACAGGTTGTATAATTTTGGGATAATGACCTAAGTAGCTATTATGCTGCCAGAATTTTTAAGACATATCGGACTGTGTGGAAATCATTCTATAATGGCTTAAACATGATAAGATGAACGTAAATGGATTATAAAAATAGACCGGACTGAGTTTAGAGTCAGATGGAATTCCTTAGTGTAGTATATGTAAAAGTTAAATGAATGACTATAGGAGAAGTGAGATAGGTGACCTGCAGGAAATGTATTGCTTATTGGGTTTTTTTGAGAAATCAGTAGGGGGTGTCACATGTAGCAAGTTAGCATGGCATATTCTATGGAAATTGGCTTATTAGTGATAGCATTATAAGTGTATATGGTGAATTTGATAGACAAGGCTTGTGTGTGTGTGCGTGTTTAGTGTGGTCGAGGCATATATAAGGTATGCCATGGCTTGGTTTGCATGATAATTGCATTATATGTGTACTAGCATGCTTAAATGATGTTATGATTTGTGTATGTGTGATCAAATGTGGAGAAAAGCCTATCTATGGCCATTGGTAAGCATTGGTCGAGAGGTATGCAAGGTAAGTTTGGCATAAAAAGTAAGGTATCGCATGTCATGTATATGTGAGATTGGCAGAGCACATTTGGCATGATTTGTGTAATGTACATTTGGCATGAGTTAGGTGAATAAGCATGAGTAATGAGGCATGAAATGTATGGATATTGGGATGTCATTTAAGGTTGATAAGTGGTTAAAAAGGAACTTAAAAATGGCTTAGAATAATATAGTAAAATTAACCTTAAAAATAGTCTAAATTGGCAGGTGAATGGTACCCTATTTTGGGACATTTTTGTAGGGTTTATATGGTTCTAATTGAAGCCACTTTTAAGGCTATTTGAAGTGTATAATTGAACTTGGCATGAGGCCTATGAACATGTATGAAAATGGGTGTAAATGGCACTAAAAAATGACATGAAAAAGACTTGATTTGAGACATAAAATGGCCTATGCAAAAATTAAAATGACCTATAATTGTCCAGAGAAAATGACCTAGGTTTATATATATTGAAATGTACCTTGAACGTGGACATAATTGGGTTTAAAATAATTGCCTAGACTAGACTTAATGTGAACATAATTATGCCTAAAAAAGTAACTGGACATGGCTTAGAAAAATTGACCCGTAACAGCCACGGTAGGACTAAAAATGACCTGTAACTATCCAGGTCAAATTTTGACTGTCAAATAAAAATCATAACTATTTGTTTTTCATTCCCAAATATTACAATATGATGATCAGTAAAAAATAAATATAAAATAAGTTTAGATGGCCCATTTATTAGCCACCCACTGGATAGGTTGATCGGTCAACTTAGAAATTAGCAGCTATGAGATGATTTCCACGATTTTTTGGATATTAGGAGGTCTACAGACTAAATCCCTGCTATCTTTTGGAAGTGGTTGATGTTGATGATTATTTGGATATTGGAAGGTCTCTGAACTGATCCTTGCTAGCCACTGAAGTTCTTGCTATGATTCTTGGATATTGAGAGGTCTACGGACTGATCCCTGCTATCCATAATATGATTGGTGGTTAAGTTGGTTGAGATATTGGGAGGTCTATAGACTGATCCTTATTATCTCTTATTTGGTATTAAGAGGTTCAAGTGCACTGATCCCTGCTATTAGACCAAGCTACTGTGGCGATCGGTGTCCAAAATATAGGCCACTACATAACTTTTCAATTCCTTCTTGGTCTAGTGCCGTAGGTGTAGTCTATCTAGTCAGGCCTATTAAATTAAATTGAATTAGCCTATAGCTTTTGATTGATAGCAATTTACTGCATAAACAACTAAATTGAAGTTATAATGGTGGCATTTTGGTAATTATTGTGAAAATATGGCATATCACCTAAATTGCCTGAATTACTTGGTATACCACCCACACACTGCATATTGACTACCATATTATCATTGCATGTGAGCCATTGTATATAACATGTTTTAAATACTTTAAATTCACCACTAAGTTTTATACTTAGTGTATTAATGTTTTTCGTGTGCAAGTTGCAAAGATAAGTAGTCCAACCTTAGAGATCGTGTAGTGTAACAACATAGTTTTTGAAGGGTATATAGAGTCTTTTTCTTTGTTCTGATTAGTTAGCACTCATATAAACACTATAGGTATGGGTTTACCATTCTTAGAGGCTGCTTAGGTCTATATATATAAAGGATAAAAGTAATGTATATATAATCAGGTGGTTTGTTTGAATGGCTTGCTTGATGTTTTTTTTTATAATTATGGGCCTGAGGCCCTATATGTTTGAAATGTGTGATTGATGTGTGCTAATGTAGACTAGGGGACTAAAAGTGTCCAAAAAGAGGTAAAATGATATTGATGTTGATAGAAGTGCTTTAATAGGTGAAAAAAAATTTGGTATGTCACCCGAGCAGCCATTATGCTGCCTAATTTTCTTTAACATGTAGAATGTTGGTAGATAGGTTTTCTAAGTCTGTCATACCATATATAAACATGTTTAAGGATTATACTAAGAATCTAAGCAATATCTAATAAAGTTCTAAAATAGTTCATAAATGTTAAAGAGTGCACACCTGGAGTAATTCTAGGAGGGGTGACCTAGTGGGAAGTACATCGCCTATCGGATTTCTTTAGGAGTACGGTAAGAGGTGTCACACTATGTCTGTATGGACTACAACTTGTCATGGTTAATATGTCTATTCAAACCTCTAATTCAATAAGAATGGTCACTCTTACAAAGCTAAAGTAAAGTTATTAGTAATACAAATAGAGGTCCATAAGGACCTAATAATATTGTCAAATACAATTATTATAATGCATCATAAAGATATGCATATGGTGATGAACAATCATTATAAAAAAGATGGTTATTAAGATTAATTACGAAGACATATTTAATATCAATATAGATTACTAACATGCTATAGTGGTTGACATAGATGAAACATACATTATTAGACATTAAAGAAGTGCTAAAACAAAATAAGATGAATATGAAACTGTTATCCAACATTAGTTTGTATGGACCTCATATTATATACATATTCAATTAATAAGTCTACACGGACCGCATATCCATTAAAATTGTTCCGTGCAGACTTAGTTATTTGTTCCAGAAAATAATGCGAATAAAATTTTCTATGAATGATTAAAACATGATTAAATGATTTAAAAGGTTAACCTACTCCTATAATCAACATAGGGATTACATAGATTCACCTCACATGTCAATTAATCATGGGAGATCATTGGTTGCAACAAATAGCATAAATAAATGAATGAATATGATGAAAGGAGCCTCAGATCTTACCTTGAAGTTAGCACCAAGTAACAAAACAATGGTTGGATTTTTTTTGAAAGAATAATTATTTTAGTAAGGGCTTAGGACTAGTAGAGTGAATCCTATGTTAGAGTCAATGCCTAGACTCACAAAAATTATGTGATGATTATCTGTAGATTGTGTCTCAATATTCTCTTGAAATAGGTTAATAGGAGGGGTATTTAAAGAGTTGGTAGATATTTTTCCAGTCCAGAAGAAGCAGAGTCCTACTAGGATTAGGAATTAGAGTCTAAATAGGAAAATCCTCCTTTTGGAAGCTTTTCATTGGTAGGTTTGTACAGACCTTGAACACTAGGTTCATGGAGACTAAAGCTTTGGGTTTACTTAGGCAGTTCATAGGCTTTAGGCCTAGTTTTATGTTAGTTTGTATGGACCTTGTGGCATCAAGTTCATGTGGACTTACACCATGATGGTCTATACGGATCATAGCTTTAGGTTTCTTACCTTATTGCTTGAGCCTATCTCTAGTTATCATCATAGGCCCTAAAAAGTGAATAGGTCCATACCACAAAAGCTTCACTCCTATACCCCTATTAAAATCAGTTTTGGGCTTCGGGCTCTAACCTATTAGCCCAAGCCCTCTGCTACCGATATAGATTCCCATTTTTTTTGTAATTTGGGTTGCACCATAATCTTTTAAGCCGGGATAAAGTTCGAGTCCATAAGAAAGTCTTAGACCCAAAATCCAAGCATCTATACAAGCATAGCAAAATGACATATAAGATCATTAATTTATATCATGCACAATTTTATTGATCATATTAAAGCCATGACATGCGTAATATGTTATTTACCATTTGCCTTATTTTCTTTACTTATACCTATAGGAATTTCCATAAACTTATAGATAATGGGATTGTAACTTGTGTAATAGCTCATATTTTAGACCTAACAGCTACTGCACTAGCATAGTATAGTGTCTAATGAGACTTACACAGCTGCACCCACATGTGCTCTATACAGTAGTCCCTATGGAACCTTTATAGATGGCTGTATCTACTAGATCTAAAGATCAAAACACATATGTTTGCAAGTAAACTATAAGTGTACCCTTGGACTTGATCTAAGCATCGAAGTGCCCAACCAGCTGCTATACTCCCTAGCTCACTGATTAACCTATCCCTTTCCTAAGTTGTAGCATCTCATGGGCTAAAAACCATTTTATTTAGTTTCACCTTAATAAATAAGCTTACATAGCTTTTAACATGCATATTTTAGTCATTAAATGATGAAAACTACTTAACTTTATTAAAAGCAGCATTTTGAGCCTTTATGCCCAATTTTCCAAATCATAATGCCATATACAAAAAAATCACATTTTTCTATCTTATATATCGAGTTTTAGCATGTGTTTAACATAAACACACTCAAATAAAGTCAAAATATCCATTTGAGTTATTTTATGCCTTTATAGTCATTATTTTCTCAAATTATGGCATAAAGTGTTTTTAAAGAACTCTTTTAGCTCTTTTCAAGTTTAATCCACTTTAAGGTCTTAAACCTTATTTCTTTCATGACATTAATCTTATTTATGTTCAAATATGTGAATTAATGCATGCAAGACTACAACTCTCATGATATATGAATTATCATGCGTATTCTTCAATCTAGGCAATTTAGCCATGCCCATAGAATGCCCCTATTATAATTTTCACATTTTTTAACATAAAAAAATGCCATCATTCTATCGCAAAAACATGGCTTAAAAATAAATTGACAAGCACTACACCACTCACTACAGTGACACTCACACACACACATACACACACACACACACACACACACACACACACACACACACACACACACACATATATATATATATATATACATATATATATAGCCTAGTTACACAGAATAATGCATCACAACTCAAAAAGCCAAACTCTTCAAGCCACTACATGCCATTTAGGCAAATCATGAAATGGCCATTTGATGCACATCTCACTTATACATCACGCAAACATACTTAATATACACACTATTATCAATATACCCACATAACCCATGCAAAGGCATTTTTCACATAATATGTACATACAAGTAACATAATGCACTTAGTGTTTAGCATGGAATTAATGTAAATTGGTGATTTAGTTATGTTTATGGCATGGAAATAATAGTGTGTGCATGGTTTAGGTGAGAGAAAGTAAGTGTAAATGTGTACACTTATAATGGCCAAAATGTGTGCGTGTATGTTGTAGTATGTGTTTATGTATATAACCTAGGATGTATGGCATTGACATGTAAATGGCATGAACTCAAGGATA